>QEPC01003632.1:3255172-3273209 GCA_003113815.1 Sphenodon punctatus | reverse complement strand
TGTCATCAGAGAGGAAGAAGGTGAGCCAGGATTCAAAGTCTGGGACAAAAGAGGAGAGGGAGCCCGGGAGGCGGTAGATGACAGCAACACGAAGGTGTAGGGAGGAGTATAAATGCACAGAATGGGCCTCAAAGGAAGGGAAGGAGAGGGAGGGAGAAGGGGAAAGGTTTTGGAATTGACAGGGATTGGCAAGGAGGAAACCCATGCCACCCCCCTGACCCTCAGGGTGGGGTCGGTGAGAGAACGAAAGGCCCCCGGAGCATAGAGCAGCTGGGGTAACAGAGTTGGAGGGTGAGATCCAGGTTTCAGAAAGAGCAAGGAGTTGAAAGGGGGAGAGAGGAAGAGATCATGGAAGAAGGGGGCTTTAGTCACGGAAGAGCGGCAGTTCCAGAGGGAGCAGGAGAAAGGTAATTGGTTTCGGGGAAGGCATGGGATGTGGATGAGATTGGGGGATGTGGAGTGGCTGGGTTTGCAGGGTTTGGGTCTCGCGCCGGCCTCACACCAACCACAATGGGCTGTGGAGTATCTGGGTGTGGAAGGTTTTGATGAGGGGAGGTGGAGGGGGGAGCTTACAGGGTATGGGCAAGGGGGGATGAGGGTGAGGAGGGGGAATGGGCATGGGTGAGAATAAGGGGTAGGTTGGTTGGAGAAAGGCCATTGGAGGAGGGAGGGGGAGAAGGAGGAGAGCCATGAGCAGGGCAAGAAGGAGGTGGGATATAGAGGGCGAGGAGGCGAGGGAGGCATGGGGAGGCATCCTAGGTGGCAACAGTCCGGGCAGCAGGGTGGGTAACCTGGCCTGAGGGTGGCACGGGAGCATTTGCGCGATGTCTGGCGGCGATGGTCAGAAGAGGCTGTGTGGTGTAGGCGTCGTCAGGGGGGTGGTTCCTCACTGTCCTCGCACCGGCTTCACAACAGCCACAAAACGGCCAGCGCCCTTTTGTCATCGCCCTTTGGGTGCCACCTGCGGGCTGCCGCCCACAGGGGCAGGCATGAAGCTTTCAGTGCCTGTCCCAGGGGCCTGTCCTCACCTGTGGGGGGTGGAGTGGGAGGTCAGCTGATGGTTATTTTGTAAATTTGTGGGTCTACTGGTCATGACTACTCTTTTTTAAATGGTCCTGTCACGGGGGAGGGCTAGGCTAGGAGGGAAAGGGAAAATGGGTTCCAACGTCCACACACCCCCACTGCCCATGCACACACCCTGGCTCGATGCGCTGGAGGAATCTCTCGAGGATAAATTGCCCATCAGGATAGTATGTGGACCTTTAGGTCTCACAGAACCCAGGTCCCTATCATCACAGGGCGTCAAGCGTTGGTAGGAGCTTTGGGCCACACTCGCACTCACTACTTGCATGACCCACGCCATGGAACGAGGAAGGGTAGAAAGTGTGGGCACCAGTGATGGAAGGTTGGTGAAGGGGGTCCAAGGTCAAGGGGTTTGAGGGAACCCTCGCACACCAGTATAGGGGAAAGAGAGAGAGACCAAGGGGTGGGGGGGAAGAAGGACTATTGCTCAACTCTTTCACTCTACAGGCTCACACACACACACACACACACACGCGCGCTACCAGGGAAGGTTCAAAGGGTACCAACAACTACACTTCTATAGGTTCACAATCAATACTACTCCAAGGATCCCAAAGTTTGCACAAGCACCACACTACTTAGCTTTCTCTCGTGGCCGGTTTCTCAATCATCAGCACCGAGTGCTTCCTGCTGCTGGCATTTATCCCCAAGGCCCCACCCCCCGCACGTGCCCGCAAGCATGCGGAACGTTGCACCGGGGGCGTGGCAGAATCCAATGCGGCAGATGGCCCCGCATCCGCATCCGGCGCCTGTTGCGTGGCCAACAGGGCCAGCCATTCTAGGGCCAGCCACACTGGGTGTGTGTGTGTGTATCCCGTGCCACCGCCGGGGGCAGGGCCGGCGGCGCAACCCCAGAGGGCTCCAGGGAGACGGGGTCAGAACCCAGGTCTGGCCCTGATGGACGCAGCCCCCCCCACCCCGAGCAACAGTGCCCGTCGAGGGGGAACAACCATGACAGGTCCCTTCACTGTTTCACTGCTGCTCCCTGCTGGAAAGTAGTTTCTGGCCTCTCTGCTTGTGACTGTGTGATTTTGAGCATCTTGCCTGGGGGTTTTGTTGAGAAACAGAAATGCATTGTTTAAATTTTGATGGGGCTGGTTTGGTGGCAACAGAGGCTTGTATCTGGCCAAACTTTTTTAAAAGGCCTGTGTGCTTGGACAGGCGTTTTGGCTGTTGGGGATAGGGTGTAGCTACTAGGGATGCTGGTTTGGATGGGGAGTGTTTGGTTGCTATACAGGCCTGCAACTGCTCTCCTTGTGAACAGAGGAGAAAGTAGGTAGGAGCATGGCAGAAGAGAAGGCTGCAGACAACAAGGAGACCCCTTTCCCCTGTCCCATCTCTTACTCTTACTCTTCTCGTGCACCAAAACCAAACCCTTTCCCTTCTACTTTCCCTCTGTTGTCCTTCTCTTCCCTTTCATTTTCTTCTGAGAAGAGAATGAAAAGGATGCCATGAAAATCGAGGATTCGAGGGTTCAGGATAAAGGTAGGCGATGGCAATGTAATCTATTTTTGTAACCTGCTATGGTTAATTTGGACCCAGTGGGAGAAAGTGGATGGGACCCCAGTAAGAAGGCTCTCTATCCCCCAGTGGGAGTACTTCACACAGCAGCAAGGAGTTCCCAGCATTAACTAATGTAATGTCCATCCAGTGTTAACCCTGGGAACTCCTTGCTGCTGGGTTAAGCCACCTCGCTGGCCCCTGGCTCCACCTCTAGCCTTGCTGGCGGCAAAGCCACTGGTAGTAGGTTTAACCCACTCACTGCCGCACCAGCCTCAAATACCACCAGCCGCCACTGCCGCGTGCTCAGGTGCCACTCAGAACAGAGTTCTGGGAGTTATGAGCTATGCAGCTAATGGCTCTCAGCTCAGGGACATTTTTTTTGTATAGACCACAGCGCAAGCAGAACCACATATATGGTGAACCACAATGATTATTCATTAAGCTGTCCATCTTATTCCAATTTCAAATAAATGAGGTAAAATCTTTACTTCTATCCAATCAGCATCCTTATCAGACTTCCAAATCTTGTTGATGCCTACCGGTTGACAGCTTCCGCCTAAGTCTCGCTCTCTTTCTAGACATAATTTCACGCTAACAATGTCAAGCACTAGCAGCAAGCTAAACGTATGCCCCTATGCCATACTCTGTATCCCTAGGCCTCAGAGCTTACTATACCAAACCAAACAGTTTCTAACAATAAGCAAACAGTCATCAAACTTAGCAATATGCCTTATAGGCAGCCTACACTACTGACCATAGTCTGAATAAAGGCCCTTACAACATGCCTCAAGGGGGATGAGGCCCCAGCTACCTTATTGATCATGGCAGATCTTGAACAAACCAAATCAAAGTCAATAGACCAGTTATCCCATGGCTTATGCAAGCAACTTGGTCGAGCAGCCAACCCTCTTGCTACCCAGCCCAAATAGGGGGGCTGATTGTCATCAGACAGTCTCTCCCCAGAAAAGACAGCACACTCTTGTCCTTAGGACCAGATCCAGCTGCTACACCCAGATTGCCCAATCTGCTATACGGGTAGAGGCATGAATCCCAAGGACAGGCCAGCTAAAGCAATCTTGTGGTCTTCCATCTGGTACCCCTAATCTCTTAAGGAAATGTCCCCCTTGAGGTGACCATTGGGTTCCCTGGTGGTCTCACTTCTCCTGGGATATCTGGAAGCCTCCATATCCCATAAGCAGCCTGCTCAAGTCCATGCAGGCTGACCATAAGCAACCAGCTACTTATACTAGCCTGACTGCCTGGTGGCTGTGACATAACATAAATGGGGATGAGTAAAGCAACCATATTAGCATGGCATGTTGTGAGGACCTGTCTCCTGTGCCTCCTGCTGCATTGTGTAGGCCTCCACCCCTTCTCCAGAAGCGTAGCTTTGGCAGGGGTTCCATCTGGAAGTTACAAGGTGGCACTGCACACCTCACCTGGAGCCAGCAGGAGCGGGAGTTTCATTATGGGAGTTCTAGTCCAACCAGAAGTAAGGTTAATGGAAAAGTACGGGACTGGAACACAGGTCCTGTTATGCACCAACTAACAGCTTTGCAGCGCAACTGAACAAGAACCTTTAAGTTTGGAACCTGAATATAAGCATGTTCTTTTTGGACCGATGATAAACTAAGAAATTCTTTCTGTGAACGATTTCAAAATATTGATTTTTCATTCTGAGGTAGGACAAAAGAATCTTGGAATTGACCATCGGATTGGAATTTTACAAATACCTGTATGGTTTTGTTCATGAGTTTCACACAGAGTCCAAATTGAGCAAGGTTAGCTGGAGAGAGAATTATAACTTGGGAGTTTCGTGGAGCATATGCGCAGAACCACGGAGCACTGGTACCACAGCCAGCACACTGGCAATGGCCTGACATACATAGAGCACCCTGCCACGTCTCTGAGAGAACCAGCTCTGTATGCGTCAGGCTATGGATTGACAATGGCTACAGTTTAATCTGCAGCTTTGCAGTCACAGATCCACTAGTCGCACCCCTCCAAGCTATGCTACCATGATAAGTTCAGCAGTTGCCACATTTGAGAATGACACAGTCATGGGGAGACTGCAGAAATAAAGCTCCAAAATGGAGTCACACCGTTAAGAAGTTTTGGAACTACCAATAGGGCTGTCTGGCAAAGAAAGGGAGGGAGGGAGGGAGAGCAGGCCAACACCAAGCCAGCTTTCTCCCCTGACTAGAGATGTTGCAAACTGCGAGGAGGCCAGAGCCGCCCATGAGCAAGTCACCAAAGCCAGCACATGTGCACTGCAGCGTGGTTCATCCCTCCCCTCCTCCCCTCCAATGGTACAGGTAGGGGCAGGGACCCACAACTGAACTTTGACACGGGACCTTACTTGGCAGAAGCTTTCACTGTCTTCGGAACAGCAACACGCTCAGCCAGTCACAAGAGCTTAATGGGTTTTGGTTTTAGTATCAGGGAGAAGAAAGAGGTTTTAATATGAATTTCTTGCGGAACTGTGAGGCCACAAATGCCAAGACCTTTGAGCATTAATGCAGAAAACGTTATGATTTTTTGTGCCTTGGAGTCAAGTTACTGTCTGTCACAGCAGGGAGTCTCATATTGAAGATGAAGTGCACTGAACATGCTAAGGCAGTAGGTCAGGGACAGGAAAACAAATTCAGCTGAATATGAACAAGCCATGGCTGTCTGGTAACTTAGTAAAAATCTTCAGCATTCTTATCTGATAGCAATTACAGTCAACTTTACATTTTTGCTCATTGTGTTTCCTGGCAACATTTTCTTGTTTCCAAATAACTACTGTAGCTTTACTTGGTATCATTCAAATTTGAGTTGGTCAAATGAATAAGAAAGTCCATCTGTATTATTCTGGCACAGGATCTGTATCCAGGATCTCTATTACACAAAAAATAAGAATAAAATGCATTTTAATATCTCTCCATTTTAAATTGTATTTGGGAAATCAATTTAAATTAACTGGTGCATTTTAAGATTAAAAATATATTTAAAATCTTGGATGCAAATTTTATTATAAAAGATGAGCCTTAGCTTCTTAACTATATCTTGGCTTCTTATAATTAATTATCATTATTTCCCCCTTTGGTTCCCTAATAAATGTATAAAGGCAAACAATGTATAGGTAGAATAGGTCATAACAGCCAGCTAACTGGTGCAACATCAAATTGCTTTGCTTTACCTTAAGGAACCACAAGTTTTATATATATATATATATATGGGGAAACTGTTTTTGCCTGACTTCACTTTTAAAATGTTAATATATGCATAAGAAAAATGGGTTCCTTAATCTCTGAAGAAACACTTATCACTACAAACTTCTTATTTTTTCCTGTGTTTGATTTATTAGCTTATGAAATTATGCAAATAGTTTGCATGTTAATGGGTTTTGGGTGTAAACAACCTGATTTTAATAATGAAATAATTTATGCAATGAATGCAATCAGCATTTATGAATCTTACTTAAAAGGAACATATTGTTGATTACCCATGTTGAAACAAGTGACTGTCAGCATGGTGCAGTATACATGCTAATGCAAAGAGAACTGGGGCACCTATCACCTGACGTGGATTCCCGCTTCTCCCAGCCACACTGGGATTGCAGCAACCAGTTTATTTAACTGTGTGTTTGCAAATCTTTAAGCCAATCTGGACGACGACTAACTTCTCACAGTTAATGCTTTGCAGGGGGGAGAACAATACCATACCTCCCCTTTATGGCCCCTTTCACACAGACACTCTAACACCGGGTAATTTTAGATGTGACGGGCCTTGGAGACCTGCCATCCTCAACCACAGACCGGGATAGGAATCAGGCTGTCCGTCCTTTAGACATGCCAGCCTGATTTTCACCAGGGGACGGGGAGGGGCTGCACAGGGAGGGGGCGGGGCTGTGTGGTGCGACGTGCGGCCACACACACACACACACACACACACCCGCGGGGAGACGGGTGGGCAGAAGGTAACAGATGTTACCTTTGGCCCATCCCAGATCGTGGCCAATGTGATCACGGTTGGGGCCCGATCCCAACATGATTCTGGACCTCCGGGCGGCTGGAGGTTGAGAACTGTGGTTAGCTTTGACCCCCATCAGATAATCAGATATTCACTGTGGTGAACATCTGGTGGAGGTCAAACAGACGTACACGGAAATGCCGCCACCACAGGGAATCCACTGGGGTTCACTGGGGTTGAAAGGCGTTTTCGTAACATCTGAAATAACCCAGTGATAAAAAGGGTGTTACATTTTATTATACATGTTGCAGGGCTGCAGGTGTGCTCTATGCGTGCCCAAAACATGTATAATAAAATGTAACACCCATTTTATCAGTGTTAGAGTGTCTGTGTGAAAAGGACCTAAAAGCGAATGCTTATGAAAAAATACATGGTGCAGGGACTGCATTGGTTCCGGTGCAGCCCTGCACCATGCATTTTTTCATAAGCATCCTCTTTTAAAGGGGGGTATGTTAATCCTAAGGAATAAGGAAACACAGGGACTGAAGTGTGAAGCCAGCCAGGCTTGTTGGGTAATGAGTAGGCCTCCCTGGGGATGGGAACCTAATAGACCTAGTAGGGCTACAAGGAAAAATAATATCAACAATGTTCTTGTTCTAAAATTTATTTAAACACCCAGACATAAGCTGAGGCCACTTACCCAAGGCCCACTGATTTTTAAAAATTTGATATATATATATGGACCAAGTCCTTTCAAGAGGGTGTTCCAGAAACCTTCATGCCCCTCACCTCAAACACTCAAAATATACAAAGATAATCCACAAAGAGAAAAATAAAGCATGTTTTCAGTTAGAACATCACCACATGGGAAACTTGCAGTCTCTCAAAGCCTTGTGTAAAATGCTGGCATCCAGCACTTTCTCCTTTATTTTGATATATTTTCTGTCATCAAACTGCTGGCCCTTGTTTCAGAATTAAAAGCCACCACTTTTTTTCTCTCTATTTCTTTCTCACGCACAATTTCATGGGGAAAAACAATCAGAGGCCCCAGAGCCCAGAGAATTTTTGATCTTTGCCCCCATTTGTAAATTGATCCCACATGCACCAGTCTCAGACATGGAACATGCAAAATCTTTTTCTTTCTTTTGCCTGAGGGAACATCCCTCTGTGTTTTGACATACTAGGCCAAGGGTTCCCAGCCTTTTCCCAGTCATGAGCACTGGAGTGATGTGCGTGACTACTTGGGAGCACTGCAAAATTTGCATGAATGATTTGCATACTATGCACTTCAATTTAATCTTTCCAAACGAGGACTGTTTCAAAGTCCTCCTGAGCACTACTGACAGCTGGCTTGGGGAGCACTTTCACTCATTGCCCCGAGCACCAGGGTGAGAATCCCTGTATTAGGGTATGATTGTGCCCCACACAGAGGTGTCTATGCTAGATATAAAAATTAATGTCCTAATGTGCTTTGGATGTAGGCTGTGTACGGTGACAACACAAGCTCTAATAATCGCTGTTGTTGCTAACTTCTCCAGAAGGGAGCAGGACAACATTAGAGCCAATTCCGACAGGCTGTGGAAAAAATGTAACCACAGGGGTCCTGCAAGATAGAAGGTTCTCCTTGTGAGACACTGGGACAGTGAAGAAAAAGCACTTAGTCAATACTTACTCATCTCTTGATTCATTCATTTTCAGAATCGGTATTATGAGCACATAGAACTGACCCTCACTCTCTTTTCCATAAATCAAAATGACTACAGCCTGCCCAAATTCCATGGTCTTTCCCATTACTTCTTTCTCCTGGCACTTTTTCTTTGCCCCCTTTTTCATTCTCTGGGCTGTTCCTACAGGATGTCTGGGGCCACTTTTCCTGGTGGCTGATGTCTGCAGGGGCTGGTCTACAGCTAGTTGTGAGGAGGAGATGTAGGGCAAACAACATTTAGAGGTGCTATGGCCTTCCTTCTAAGTATTTGAGATGTCACATAAATGTTCCTTTCATTTTTACAAAATTTCAGTGTATTTTGAAGGAAAAACATTATGCAAAAAAGTAAGAACATGCTCAGTGTATATTTGGAATGCTGAAAGAAAATAACTCACCAGTGACAAATTATACCACAAACACCACAAGCCAAAGCCACAGCTCACCAAATGCTGGTGCACATTTCCCATAATATGCACTCACAGAGACATATAGAAAAACATTCAGGTAGCCAGTATCAACATTAAGAAAAATAATAAACAGACTGACAACTTGGGCAAAATATCTTCTTACCACTCGTGGGAATTTTGAGCTGCCTTACCCAGCTCCTGACCCTTTCCCTCCTTCAAAGCCAAGTCTCCAAAACTAGTTTAAAGATTGCAGAGAGTGAGATTTGATGCCCAGAACCCATAAAATTGAATAAGCCTCCCAGAATATTAAAATGAATACTAATATCGGAAAGATGCAATGAGTTTGCATAAATATTAGGAGGAGGGGAGAAACAGTTGGCCCATTGTGGGGGCTCTGTTGCCTATTTTACTTATTTCACTAAAATACAAATCTATGTGCAACTTTTTTAATGACTCGAACCACCAAGTTGTGCATTAGCATGTCTACTTAGCCATTTTCTTGCACGTTTTCCCTTCCATCCTGGCCCCTATTGTCACCTTACTGGTTTCTTCTGGACTTACAATATGGTGTAAAGGTCTTCTGGGCATAACAACTACTGATTTTTCCTGTTTCTTTGTGCATCTCCTAACACAAAGGAGCATCCATTTTGATTAGTACCTTGGGTCACTATGGAGGTACAAATAATAATGACAGTGGCTGTAATACCACACTGCCTGTGTACAGTATGCAGCACAACACCCCTGTAATGGCAGTGCACGTGCTTTACATGCATATACCGCATGGTGGCCCCACTGTTTATTATTTTAACTTCATGATCCTATTTAAAAAAAACCAAAAAACTTGCTCCATTAAGGGTGTCTTCACACATAACATTATCCATGTAGCAGGACATTATATGACTCGCACATAACATCCTATCATAGCTGAAGTTGCCCACTTTAATTAGTTTGTATGTTCCTCACATAGTTCAGCAGCTAGCCAAGTGACCCGCTCTGGCAGGATGTTCCCCAGATGGTATCACTTAGTGGAACATGCTAGTTTTAATGAATTATGGTGTAATACTTATTCTGTGCTCTGCAGCTCTTGCTTTAAATCTTAAAAAAGTCACATAGTCTAGGGTAGGGCAAATGTAAGGGACTGTAGACGGGTTTAATCAGGGACCTGTAAAAACAGTACCAGTCTGACATAAGAGTGAACCACTCTTCATTGTTATTAAAATATTATGAAATATTATAATTTAAGAATTTTAATAAAATAATCACATTTTGTAATTACAGTGGTATGTTTTGTTAACCACATTTTCCTTTTTAAAAATAAATAAATAAATAAATAAATAAAACAATACGAGACCTGTATTCAGACCTATTACCTATGTCCAAAGCAGTACAGCAGTTGAGAATGCACAAATTAAAAAAAATAACTATAACAGTTCACATGTTTTCCTGGCTCACACAATGTCCCACGATGACACAAGTGAATGGTTCTTGGCCTCTGGTGATACTTTGTGCATTCACAGGCTGATGCCAAATCCTGTTTCTCTGTGAAATTAAATTCAACTCCTAGTTTGCTGGACCTCTCTCTCAGCTCTGTCTCTTCAGCAGGTCTCTGGCTGGATCTAAACTGACATACAAAATGACTGCCATTCTCATTCCCTCCCTGCCCCCAGAAGTGGATGTGTATGTCATGTAAGAAGCTTTGTGTAACAGGGGGTTGTTTTCAGATGTGATGGGGCCGATTGGCCCCGTCCCGAAATCAATGAATTAATCCCCCGCCGGGATGACCTGTCACGTCCTAACAGACGTGCCGCGGGATCCCGGCGGGGAATCGGGGAGGGGGCAGGGCCACGCGGCGCAACGTGCGACCGCACGGCCCGCCCCCTCCACGTTCCCCGCTGCCCGCCTTCTGAGGAGACGGGCGGCCAATGCGGCTGCAGCACTCGCCCGCTATGGCCATGGGCTGGAATCCCTGCGGGGATTCCGGGCCGTGGCCGCCGTCCAGATGTGACGGCGGGGGTCACCACGGCTGGGAATCGCCTTCACCACGCGACGGCCTCCAGCCCCGCCGCTTTGGCCGCTCGCGTGGTGACTGTGATTCCCCGCCGTGGTAACATCTGGGGGGGAACATCCGTTCCCCCCAACAGACGTTACGTGGTCCAAGCCACCACAGGGAATTGACTGTGGTTGACATTGACCACGTAATGTCTGAAAATACCCAGGGTGGCAGGCAATAGGTGTCTGGTCCTTTAAGAAGTCGTGCCTGGATGAGGTGCTGGCACCAGGAGCAATAGAGGATGGTCCTGGATGTGGGGCTACACAAGTGCAGGTACACTGGCATACACTGATGCTGATGCCCCTTCAGTTATTCATGATGTCTACTGTGTTTTGTTTGAAAGAGCTAGACACGATCGGAAGTCAAGCGCAAACATTTGACAATTGAGCCGTACGTTTCTTTTTTTAAAAAAAGAGAACAAATGCATTCATGATACTACATTGTTTTTGTTGTCTTTCCCCTGTAACAGATGGCAAGCAGGAGCACCCCTGTCCCCTACCAATGAGGAGGAAGCTTTGGAGCACGCTCAGAATAAAAAGTGGGGAGGGAGGGCGGCGGAGAAGAGAGAAGAAAAGCTGTGAAAGCAGCAAGAGAGCTCCCAGTTAGGGAGATGGACTGCCTAGACCCCAGAGACTGTATTCAGACCTGCAATGCTGTACCACTCAGGTGAGCTTGTTTTGATTAAAGCATACAGGCTAAGCAAACTGTGAATTGGCTGCACAACAGAAGCTAATTACAGACTTGGAAGCAGTGGCTGAGAGCCCAACAAGAAGGGCAATAACCCTACATGTTCTGGTGGTTTGGGCTGGCTGTAAGGGGAGGTTTCGGAGGCGACTATCCCAAACCCTGAGGGGAATAAGGACTGTGGCAGTGGCTAAAGCTAATTCCCTACTGAAGTTTTCAATCCTCTGGGGAAGACTGGGGCCTTGTCATAGTTTGTCCTTAATGGAAACTCCCATTCTGGCTTCAGAACAGCAACTGAGCATAGCCATGAGCTGTCTGCCCTCCCGCTAGACTGCTTTCCAATGAGACGAAATGCGCCGCCTTTGGCGCCGTAGGATTCTATGAGAGTCAAATGATGCGCAGCTTCCATCTTGTTGGAAAGGCGGAAGTGCAAGTCTTTGCTGGCAAACATGCGCATCCAGGAGAGTAGGATTTCACTACTCTGCATGAAAGTTAGAACTGATGCTCCTTCAGTTATTCATGATGTCTACTGTGTTTTGTTTGAAAGAGGATCAGAAGTCAAGCACAAACATTTGACAACTGAGCCGTACATTTCTTTTTTTTTAAAAAAGAGAACAAATGCATTCATGATACTACATTGTTTTTGTTGTATTTCCCCTGTAACAGATGGCAAGCAGGAGCACCCGTCCCCACAACTGCGGAGAAGGGTTTTCCCCCACGCCACCCCGCTCAAACCAAGAAGAGGGATTTATGTTACATTCCCTCTTTGGAGGGAGCAAGGGCCCAGAACTCTTCCTTCCCACCCCCAGTGTGTGGCACATGTTCAAAAACCTGGATGTTCAGTGAGATGAATGTGTGGTTAATGTAATGTGTGAAAATGCTCTAAGAGGTGCTACAGGAACAGAAATATGATGAACACACAATATATCCTCATGCAAAGTTATGACAAAGTTTTAGAATAACAGAGGAAGAACCTAAGCTAAGGTTTTCAGTCTTTGGTTCTTAAGAAGCCAGAGTCATTCAGAAATACCAAGGAACACCAGTTTGCAATGAGGTTACTAGAGTTCTGACTGAGGACTCAAAAGTGTGTTCCCTTTATAGATTAGGATTGGATTTATCAGTGTTTCTGAATTTACTTGGTTTCTCATAATAGGAACTTAAGTAGGAAGCAGAAATATACACTAGATTGAAAATTGTAGGTGAATTCAGAACTTGTGAAGAGAACCATAATGCACTCTAGGAAAGGAAAATAAATATATTCCACTATTTGCCAGTGAATTTTACATATGCAGAAAATGGAAAAGCAGCTGACCTACTCCCTCTTTATTCTTGTGGCTGTTACTGCCTTACCATTCTTCCATGGTCACCTGACTTTCCTCCTTCTCATGGCTGCTGCCTTTTACACTTTATTTCACCTTCCCCTCCTCCTCAGGAGAACAGCCCTAGTCCACAGTGACCCCTCCCATCAGAATCTTTGTTGCCTTTGACAATCTGGCGTGCCAATGAGCTGTATCACCACTCCAGTGCTTCCATTAACCACAATGCTCACAGCGTTACACACATCCATCCTGAGGCTGGTTTCTTTAACGTGGCATTGATCATCATGACACAAGATGGTCAAAGATGTCATCTCTCCTAAAATTCAAGAATGCAGCTGCCAGAGAGAGAATCAGCATGGACTTCCTATGGGCAGAGAGTATTTTAAAATGTTAAATATATTCAGGTCAGAACAGATTTGAATGGATATTTGACCTAATTCTTTCTTTTACTCATTTAAAGCAAGTATTTGACAGTCTGTGGCTTATCCTGTGTAGATGCACAAGGGGAATAGAGCAGTTTGTCCCTATTCTTTTTTTAAGTTGCTCATAGAAGTCATGCATAATTCCAGTCCTTGAGCTCTCTGCTAGTAATAGCATTAGGCCGCTTTTAGATGAGTGGCGTGAGCTCGCGCCTTGAAATCATGTGCCTTTGAAAAGTGGTGTGGGCAGGGGTTTAGACATGCCTGGACGCGCGTCATCACTGGTCGCGCATTCTTTGAAGCCACAGATAAATACCTTGATATTGAGGCATTTAATCTGTGTCTTTAACCACAGCGATGACGCACGTCCAGGCATGTCTGAACTCCTGCCCATGGCACTTTTCAAAGGCGCATGATTTCAAGGGACGAGCACGTACCACTTGTCTAAAAGCAGCCTACTCCCTAGAAAGGACAGACAGGATGGGACAAAGATGAGTCCTACCCAGGTAGCAGTTCTGGAGGAAAATATGGTGTCTTTGATGTCCATTCCCATAAGGTCAATGGAAGGATTTTGGCTGCTATGTGACCTCTTCCTCCCAACTTCCACCCCAGCGGGGTTGCTGTAACCTATAACCAGCAAGTTTATCCCAAGTTTAGTCCTGTTATCTTTAAAGAGATTTTTGTCCAAAATAAGCCAGTGAATGAATGCCACACGGAGATTAATCACACAGGTGGATTGCTGTATGACAGGCTTGATGCATATTAGCAGGGTTGTGTGATGAATTTTGCATGGTGAATGCAGACTTCATCACTTGTAATGGACACTTCCCATTAGCAATTAAATCACCTTTGAAACCAGGTTAAAATACCACTTGGTTAAAAAAAAACACCAAACATACACATCTTTATTGGTTGTTCTAAGCCAGGGGTGGGGAACCTTTTCCCTTCCAGGGGATTTGAAAATTAATACAAGCTCCAAAGGCCCACATAGGAATTGGGGGCATGGAACATAAGTAAGAGGTGTGCACAGGATTGGGAAAGGAGGAAAAAGGGTCCAGATCATGGATCTATGCTATGGGTATCCTTGAGTGCACTGCATATCCTTTTCTCTGCTGCCTTCAGTGCTCGAGGGTAGGGAGTGGATCCATGAGTCGGATCCAAAAACTGGAAAAGGGCCAAATAAAAAATAGGTATGAGCCACATTTGGCCCCCAGGACTGAGGTACCTCACCCTGTTCCAAGGTGTTCCCCATTATTATTATTATTATTTTAAAAAAATACAGGTGGGTTTTTCTGCTTTAGTTCAGTATTTCTCACATTAAGAAGGTTGCAGGAGTGAGGTTACCAAACCAAAACACTGTGGGCATTTTGTTGTCAGTGCATTAGGTTTCCTGATCTGTCACTAAAATTCTGGAAGAGTGAACCTCCGTAGCCTACACCGGGTAGCACCCCTGGTACTCCTCCATTTCTAAGAGAGCTCCAAAAGGTCACCTTTGGCTGAGAACATCTAGGAAAAAACAAATCTTTCTAATAGTCAGACAAGAGACATGGAAGAGTAGTGCAGCATTATCAGCTGAGAGAACTAGTCTGGAAATGATTGTTTTGTTCTTAGAATCTGAGATGTGTTGTTAAGACTAATCTTTTAGGTCACTCTTATAGTCTGGTTTTACTAGATGCTGAATCAGTGCCCATTCAGTTCACGGGATGACCTGATTCTTCAGACTGTCTAAATGTCATGAATTGAATCTGCATAGCAAATCAATCCATTATCTCACACCTCTAGAACTCGTAATTCCTAGTCTGGGTCACAGGCTTCTGCTGTATAACATTGAATTACAGAGTTTTGGGAAGCTCAAAGGTTATCTAATCCAGCCCCCTGTCATTAATTAGGATCCACAGTATCTACACAGTATCTATCCCTGAGAGATGCATGTCTAACCTATGTATAGAAAAATCTTGGTTTATTACTATTAGCTCCAGTCTATGGACTATTACCAACTCCCATTAAAGTTGTACATCATTCTAACTCTAAAAGAATAGATCAGACGTGAGAAAAGCATGTATTATATAGTAGCTGCTACCCTAAGTTCCATTTCATCTGTGTCTCAATGCATCATCACTCCAAACCACCAACATTCAAAGTGTCCAGCTGGGCTTTTCGTTGATGTCACACCTGTTCATTGTCTCCCAACCCTAGAGAGCTCGCCATGGCAAGCAAAGCAACAACTCTCCCTGTCTGTTGTGCTAAGTGGCTAAAGGGAAAAGAAATATCTATGCGAGGCTGCTAGGGAAGGAGGAAGCTGGACTAGAAGGGAAATACAATACTTTTATGCATCTGCCCCCCTTCCTGCAGCAGTGTGGCAATATCCAGTTACTGTTCTGGCACCACATTGCAAAAACTAAGGACTGGCTTGCACAGCCAGTGTGGGGATGGAAAAGACAGCAGAGTGAATACAGATTTTCCCTTGCGCTGGGATCTAGTGAAAGGCTTGTTGCCGTTTCAGTCTTTGTAATCCCTCAATACAAGAAACAGGAAAAACTAATTATGTCATCAGTGCTAAACTCTTCACAGAAGGCACAGAGATGAGAGAAGATCTGTGGCCTCGGATCCTTTTACAACCACCAGCGATGCACACGACTAGGTTCTATTATATTTGTACGCTCCTGATCTGATCTTGCACATGCTCGCACAGAGTCGCAAACCCATTCTGATTGTCCGAGTTAGAATTAGTTAAGAGACCATAATAGTTGAGTGGAGCTAGCCCAAGAGCAGGATGAAAGGTGAGGGGCTCAGGCTTCTCTTCTCCTCCAGTTCCACTCATCCCAGGCAAGATCGGCCACATCAGGCAGAATGAACTGGGGCATCCAGGACATCCCACCCAACACAGATTGTGGCTTAATAGATACAGCAAAAGCAAAGCATACATTTACAACTGCACAAAGGATGGCATTTCAAAGGCAAAAGTGAGGCCTGGGCACTTAACTCCCATTGTCTTTGAATGGAAATGTGACAATGAAGTGTCCTTTTTACTTTTGAAACTTACCCCAGTTCTTAATCAGGTTTTCAAAAACAGTGAATTGAGAATAGTTGCAGTTGGCAGGCTGCTTCTGAAATGGGCAGCCACGATTGTTGGAGCAGGGGAAAAAAACTTAGAAAACCAGCATGCTGGTGCATGCACTGCTGTCTCCCCTTGCTTTCTCTGTCCTGCTCTATAAGTAACAGTGTGACTCATATAGGAACACCATAGTGTGGAAAGTGTGTTCTGTGCAAAGTGCTGTCTTCAGCCCACCATATTCAAATACCAAAAGCTTAACAAGGTAAGCACTTATAAATTCTGTCCATTTTCGTTACTTTTAATATTGCATTTGAACATTTCGCACCTGAACATTAACTGTTTTATTCGTGTAAATATTTAAGTTGCTAATTAGTGTATTAGTTCTAAATTTTGCAGATATAAAATTTGTTATTTTAATTTAGAAGGTGCTAATATAAATTTTGCACACCCTGTGTGGGCATTTCCCCAAATTCAATATCTGTTGCATGTGTAATGATAACAAGTGTAATCAAGATACTATTTTTAAGGATGTATTAATTTCCTCGTTGTATAGGAATTCAAAATAAGTGACAATGCTCAGCAGATGTCAAGAGTTCATACAGAATTAATTTTCTCTATACTGATGTACTTCCATTGATTTTGTTCTGTTTCTAGAAAGAAAAACAAAATATCCAACAGATTTGTATCCTTGTATCCAGCAGATACAAGGGACCCAGGGTTGGCAGGATACCCTCTCGGCCTAGTACAGTCCCTCCCCCCCATTACCAGGGGCTGGGAACAGGGGCAGCTGACATGGCCCCCCTGGGAATAGCCAGGCCCCCGTTGATGACTCATGGTTGGCAGCAAGGGGGCGGCATCCAATTCAGAAGCACGACCAGGGGCATGGCGGGCTACACACCACCGGCAAGCACGGAGACTGAGTCCCTGCGGTTGTGGTGGAATGGGGCATGGGTCACTGCCACAGATCTGTATGCACCCACTTTCAGGAGGGCTGTTGGGGGGGACACCACCCGGGCAGTGTGGTTCATCCCCATCCACGGTCGGATGGCCGGGCCCCCATGGAACACAGGCCCTCCAGGTCTGGACTCAACCCCGGGGCCAACTGGGATATACAGGTATAGGGGAACGCCCCCTCCCCCGAGTGGGGGAGGATATACAAACATGTCAGCCCCGATAGGAGATCATTTACTGCAGCCCACAAAGGAGCGGGTACAGCTGGGCGAATACATAGATATATTCGCCCTCCTATTCACAGACCCTATCCCTGATCCAAATGATAGGGAGGATAAGACAAGGAGTGCTTCCGCCACCCCAAGGCTGACAGGAATTTGGCCAATTGGACCACAGCCTATTCCATCTACCAAGGGGTAATGGTGCAGGCCTACCCGGACAGGGCATATGCACTGATGAAATACGCCAACATCATCCGTCATGCATACGATACAGGCCCCCCTGAGACCTGGCTCAGATATGACAAAGCGTTTCGGCACAGGGAATCTTACATGCCATGGTTGAAGTAGGACATGCATGTCCATGACTTATGGCTGAATTGCATGAGCAACTCAGCCAATGCCCCCCATGTGGACAGTGGACACTAGGGCCGGGATCCCAGCGCAATTTCCGGGTACTGGATTTACCGGATTCCGGTTTCCAAAAAACCAGATTCCCGGATTAAATCTGGTATACCGGTACCGGATTTATTCCATTGATTTCAATGGGGCACTGTCCCCATTGAAATCAATGGAATAAAAAAATTCCTCCCCCCTCCCCCTCCCAGGCTGCATGGGTGGAAGGGGGGACACCCCCCACCCACCCTGCCCAGCCTGGATTTAAACAAAAAAATTCCCCTGAGTGTCCC
>QEPC01003632.1:3236020-3246448 GCA_003113815.1 Sphenodon punctatus | reverse complement strand
TGGCAGAGATAGTACATATGGGAAGGGATATAAATTTGCCAAATTTAATCTACATTAAATGTGAGGCAAAGAAGTTACAGCTAAGAATGTATATAAAGATTTTTGCAAAATAATATAATTCAACTGCTTATAAAATTTGATTACTTTATCCAATTGTTTTGAAATTTGGTACACTTAATGTCTTCCTTTGGAGATACATGTTCTCCAAGTTCCAGCCAAATATAATGAAAACCAAAAAAGTTAAAGCCATAAATGTGTTTTCCATTGAAACCAAAGAAAAACAAAAGCAAAAACAAAAACAAAAAATTAATATTTATTAAAACGAAAATTAGAGATTTAAATAACAAAAATGAAACATGAAAATGAAAAATGACATGGGCCCCTGGTGCACACTTCTAGCCTGAAGTAAGGATGGTTGAATGCTGAAGGTCTCGTCACCGTGCTTTTCTGCAGTACCCGCTCTGGAGTCAGGGCAATAGTTGGCTTTAAGCATGCGCCCCCTATGACTCCGCACAAGGGCCTGCACTCTAGGGCATAGAAGTAGTTTTTCCAACAACTGTGGAAGAATAGCCCACTTCGTTTATAACCGTCATGACCAGGAAGCCAGGCTTCTTCAACACAGTCATAAGAGAGAGTCGGAAGATGCTGATGTGACACAGTAGTCCATTGCTTGACATGGAGGCTATGTTGGAAAAAAATTAACATTATTTTTTTAAAAGTCAATTTAAAGAAAAATTACATGTACACAACAACCTCTTATCTAAAGCACACTTGAAACTTTGACCTTCCCGTTTCCTTTTCAAAGCTCTACCACCCAATTTAAATGACCAAGCTCTTTGACTTCAGCCTCTAGAGAAGAGCTTTGCATGTTGCTTACTAGTTAAACAGTTGTTTTCTGGGCTGTTGCAGCAGTACTGACAATGCAAGTGTAGTTAAGCTCTGCAGCAACTTCAAGTCTTGAATTCCATTCCTCACTGTGCCCTTGTGTTACTTTTCTTAACTTATTTAAACAATAAGATAGCAGCTCCTAGTTCCTTACCTTGCAGAGAAAAGCATTGGTTCAAAAGGGTGAGATCTGCAGGATGCCCAGTCAGCAGAAACGAGACTCCAGCTCACAACCACCTCTACCCTAGCTTAGAAAATATTTCCTGAGGGCTACAAGCAATCTGTAGCATGAGTCACACGCACACACGCCCCACATGCAACAGCAGGTTTTGGCACTCAAGGCGAGATTGTCCTGCCTAAACCAGGACAGTTGCAAGGTATGCTAGTGAGAGTTATGGGAAGAATTTGTAATAGAAAACTATAGATAATAGTAGCATGTATTGTCACTTCAATTTGAACTCTTTTTTTCAACAAGGTTTGTTGCATGTAGGGCTCCAGTACACCTCCGGCCCCAAAATTAAAATAAAACATATGCTACATTGATTTCACATAGGGTCCTCTGCTTTATAAAGCCAGCCCTGGCCAAGGCTGTCTAGAGATTGTGGGGGCCTAGGCCATAATCTGAAATTGTACCAACGTACGGTTCAAAGATCCTCTGAAGGCTGACTCCCTCTCACCCATTCCCCAGATGTCTCTGTCTGTATCCTTTCCCTCTGTGCCAGTGGCTGTTAGAATTGCCATCTAGCTCTTGGTTTCAGGGAACCAAGTCCTATCTAATAGGACCAGATTTTAGTCCTATTAGATCTGTCGGCTGCATTTGATACCATTGACCACGAGATGTTGGTGACGCGCCTGCAGGACAGTACGGGGGTGGGCGGGATCATTCTTCAATGGTTCCGCTTATTCCTGACAGGAAGAACTCAGTGGGTGGTGCTCAGTGATCATTTTTCATCACACCAAGACCTCTTGTGTGGGGTCCCTCATGGTTCTGTTTTGTCCCTTCTCCTGTTCAACGTGTATATGCAACCACTCGGCGAGGTGATCAGAGAGTACAGGGTGAGGTGCCATCAGTATGCGGATGACACCCAACTGTCTCTCTCATTTTCAACCGACCCAGGCCTGGCTGTCTCGGTGCTTACCCGGTGTTTGACAGCTGTGGGGGACTGGATGACGACTAATCGACTGCGACTGAATCCTGACAAGACGGAGGTGATGTTAGTAGGTAAGTCGATGGAGATGACAGCCCCCTCAATTGAGGGGGTTTGTCCTCCACTGACTTCCCAGGTTTGGAACCTGGGGGCGCTCCTCGATGCGCAGCTCCGCCTGGATCTCCAGGTGGAAGCTGTGGCGAGGGGTGCCTTCCGCCAGTTACATCTGGTGTGGTGGTTTCGACTGCTGGTGTCAGTTTTGGATCTGGCCATGATCATCCATGCTTTTATTACCTCTCAGTTAGACTACTGCAACGTTCTCTATGTGGGGCTACCTATGGTGACAGCTCGGAGGCTTCAGCTCGTGCAGAATGTGACGGCCCGGCTCCTGGTGGGGCTGGGCCGCCGGGAGCACATTACACCAGTGCTCCGATTTCTGCACTGGCTGCCAATTGTCTTCCGGGCCCGATTCAAAGTGTTGGTTTTAACCTATAAAGCCTTACACGGCCTGGGCCCTGCCTATCCGCGAGACCACCTCACTCCCCGGGTTCTAGATTGGCCTCTGTGGTCAGTCGGGAGTGTCATGTTGGAGGTCCCCCAGGTTTCCTGGGAGACCACGCAAGACAGGGCAGTCTTGGTGGCCACACCACGCCTGTGGAACTCCCTCCCGGTGGGGACCCATTTGGCCCCGGACTTCCCGGCTTTCCGCAAGAACTGTAAGACCTGGCTGTTCCGTCAGGGTTTTGGCAAGGGAGAGGGGTAGGGTTGGATTGGAGGTGGTTTATGTTTTTGCCCCCTGCTTTTGTTTATTATGTTTTAAAATGTTTTAATTGTTTTATATTATATTTTTATATTGTATTTTGTTATCGTTAGCCGCTCTGGGCTACCGTGAGGTAGGAAGAGTGGGATACAAATATGGTTAAATAAATAAACAAATAAATAAATAAATAAACATCCCTTATTTCAGAATCCCACAGCTCCACAGAACATAATGAACACTCCATATGGTGTTTTTAAATGGCCACCAGCTCTGGTTCTGCTTATGCCAACTTGCTTCACCCCTGGGTTGGTCAGTCTATTTAAAAGTGCCCGCATCAGATGTGGAAGCGGAGCAGACTGTACCTGCTTGAGGGTAGCCCCTCGGGTGGTACTCTGGAACATCCAGGAGTACCACCGGCAAACAGGCTGGTCAAACCTGGAGTGGAGCTGCTGTCTGTCTGCTGGGCAGACCCATGTTGCATCTCCACTCCTGGCTGGTCATTGCCCATGACAGCACCATAGAGTTCCAGGCACCAACCTAGAGCGTGGGGTGATTGCCTGCACCTCTGTTGTGCAGGAGGAAGTGCCGCACAGGTGGATCCCAGCCTGGGGAAACTGCCGGACCCAGGCAAAGCTGGAAGTGGGTAGACGTGGGGGCGCACCCCCAGTGTAGTTCCAGGGGCAGTCAGCCTCCGCATCAGTCTGTTTACATCCGTAGTGTCCCTAATTATTATTATTATTATTATTATTTATTATTTATTATATTTTAGATTTATATTCCACTCTTTCTCCCAAAGGACTCAAAGAGTGGCCACAACAAATAATGTATCAAAGAAATACAAAAACCCCAAACATTACATAGGTTTAAAAAACCGAATTAAAATTAGTCTTCTCTTTCCCAGCCACCCTCATTTCCTCTCCCACACCAAGAAGACCCCTGTCCATGCCCTCCTTTCACTGGGGGGCTGTGGCCCACCCCACCCCTAATCCCCCCTGCCTGTACCCCACTCTTGCCAGGGGGCCATGACACATTCTCCTCCCCCCCATCCCTGCCTGTGCCCCCCCTCACTGGGGGGGGCATGGTACCGCATCACACCCCTAATCCCCCATGCCTGTACCCCTCTCACTGGGGGGCCATGGCACACAACCCCCCCTTTGCCCATGCCTGTCCATGCCCCCCTCTCTCTGGGGGAGGCATGACACCACCACCCCATATCTACCCTCTTCCATCAAACCTCGCCCAACCGGTATCACTCTAAAATCCATTACAATACAAAACTAGATACACCCAGCCCCAGACTCTGACTGCCTTTGGCAGCTGACTGCAGGAGACTGGAGACTTTTATCGACTGGAGGGCAGGGTGGGGTGGAAAAGTGTTGCAGTCCCGGCCCCCGATTCCACTCCCCCCGCAGCAGCGGCATGTTCCTTCCCTGCAGGAGACTGGAGGCTTTTTCCATTGGAGGGCAGGGGTGTGTTTGAAATATTAATATAGAATCCTACTGCTTACAATCTCACCCTCTTGCCCCTTCCTTATCAGTGTCTGCACCTGAGTCTTCGTTCCACCTTTTACCCTGACTCTCCCACTTCCTTCCTTTGCCCTTCTATCTGGTTTAACCCACTCTTAAAGAGAACTCTACCTTCAAACTTATTTATTTTAAAAGCAATCATTTTCTGTTCTCGCGACTGCTTCTAAGGAAGATGATGAAACTAACATGCTACTTTCAAGCTATCACACTATTTACCTCTGCATGTTTGTTGTTACCTCCCTTTTCTGTACTGAGAGTCTGTGATAAGACTACAAACTCTTCATGGCTGGGGCCGCCTGCTACATAGTCTGTGTTTCTGCACTGCCAAGGGCCCTGGTCTTAGCTGATCCTGAAGCACTACCATATAAATCAGAAGTGAAGGACAGGAAGGTAGGCGGTGCATTAAAAAAAATCTCTAACAAAGAAGAAAGAATTGGAGAATGTCCACATAAGTCCATCCCTGTGGCCTCACGCAGATGTAAGCATCCTCACCTTATCATCATCTTCTACAGCAGTCGCGGTGCTCCCTACTGGAAGGTTTCTCTGTTGCTATTGATTGTTTATCTAAGTGCTAACCATGTGGTCTAGTGCTGTGCAAATATAACTCAACTTACTGAGCCCAACTAAAATCTGTTAACTGTCACTGCTTTGAAGCGGCTTAGCGGCAAGTGGTGAAAACCTTCTTGAACTCACAACGATCAACACCATTTTGGTCACAGCATGATACCAGAACGTCAAAACTGCAAGAGCACCAACTTAGATGCTTTAGGGGGTGGGGGTGGGGGGGAGTGTTTGCGCTTCAGAAGTTAAAATTGGATTTACTGTTCATGCTTGCAAAATAAACTAAATGCATGGATACCGCATATTGCTCCCTCGTGAAATGAAACTTGCCACCTCTGGGAAGGCTTGTTTTTTTCTAGCTATTTGCTCAGTGAAGAACACAAAGCAGTAGCATGAGTACCTTTGAAATGGTCAGCATGCACCTCGAAGTTCAGAAACAGAATTCACGGAGCAGAGAAGTACATTCAGTTACACCACTGAAGTTATTTTCCCCCTCCTTCCATCTCCCCCAATGAAGGATACAAGAGGTTAGAATAACAAGGTTACATCAAACAGAGATGAAAAAGCTTTTCCCCCTGCCGTCCCTCCTCCTTTGCCCTACACAAGGTACAGCAGGCTAGAAAAATAAAACTGTAACCAAACCATCAGACGAACAGTCTTAGCCTGCAAGACTGCTGTGGACTAGAAAAATAATCTTACACCTCGTATGCAAACTGACCCTCCTTAAGGGTTATAATGGGCCAGATAAACAACAGCGCACCATACAGTACCAAGCAACTGCTGTAGCACACTCTAAACGAGAGACAATATAGAAAAAGCATCTCATACCGGGGGGGAGAGCGAAATTGGGTTGAAGCTAGGAAAAGCCTAATTTGTTTTTGGCAGTAAGTATATTGGATTACTTGTGTCTTTTGTATGGCTCATGCTGCTACAATCTCAGACCAAGGGTTTAACACAGGTAAGGAGGACAGGTAATGTTCCATGACAAATTTTAACCATGTGGCTGAGCTGGCTAACTATAAGGAGATTTAAGATTCTACCTCTGGGAGAGATTAATAGGCCGCTTCTAGACTAGCGCCGCCCGCTCGTGAAATCATGCGGCTTGTAAAAGTGCCGAGGCAGCTTTTAGATGCACCTATACGCACCGTATATCTGCTAGCGCGTTCTTTAACAGCGCAAATTAAATACCTTGCATATTGAGGTATTTAATTTGCGCTATTAAAGAATGTGCGACCGGAAATGCGACGCGTATAGGCGCATCTAAAAGCTGCTTGCGGCACTTTTACAAGACGCATTATTTCACGGCGTGAGAGGGCAGCACTCGTCTAAAAGCGGCCTTAGATTTACAAACCTTAAAGCCAGAACCATTGTGGATCAACAGTTTCTAGCAGAATACAGACTACAGAAATTCACCCAACTCATAACTTCTGGTGGGACTAGAGTATATTCTTTAGAAAGATATCCAGTCTCCATAGTGGATATTCACCAACAAACCTCATACTTACAACAGTTTTTTCTCCTATTAACTTGTTCGTAGTGCTCCCTACTGGAAGGTTTGTCTGTTGCTTTTGATTGTTTATCTAAGTGCTAACCATGTGGCTTAGTGCTGTGCAAATATAACTCAACTTAACAAGCCCAACTAAAATATAATATACAGATATACATACATACAAACACACACATTATATATATACTACACACACATATAGGACATTCACATTTAAAAAACAAAACAAACAACAACAGAAGATTGGCTCATGCTGCAACGTTTCAGTCCGACTCTAAACTTCAAAAAGATTTGTAGACTTTTGAATACACTGATGTGGTTTGGGACCACACTCTAGATGGTAGGTAGCAAGTGGGGGCAATGGCACAGCAGCAACAAAAACCAAATTGCACCAGACACACCACTCTAGATGATGTATTTTAGTAACACCATGTACAGAAATGGGAGGAACAAATGTGTGCCAAGATGACACAAGGAATAAAGAAGAGGTAGAATTCAGGCATACAGAGAAAAGGAAGAGGGCTATCAATATTTTTTTGGTCAGCATGGAGAGTCGACATCAGGGAAAGCATATATTTGTGACTGTGTGCTTTCATTTGGCACTGAGATGGATAAGGTGTGATCCACTTGCCTTACATTAACACTGGTTTTGTGTATTTAGCCACCCATCTCTAATGACCTGGGGTTTAAACCTTAAACAGTGAGAGAGAGAGAATTGGAATCACATTATGAACCAGAATTTAACAAATGCATAGTTTGGACCTGGAATTATGCCTCGTGTCTAGTATGGCTTAAGGTACATTTGCAGAGCTGGAATCTTCCCACGGCTGCCAGTATAGGGTGCAGCCAGACAAGCTGCAGGGGCCCGACCCCTGTGTGGCCCTGTGGTGGACAATCACCACCACCACACTGCAGGGCAAGTACAAGGAGCTGGGCACACGGTTGCGCGGGGCCTCTGCAGGATCTGTCACCATGGCTGAGGTGGGCCACAGTGCCAGCTACACACAAGCAGGCACCTGGCCCTCCTCCACCTCAACCAAAATCTCAGTCCCAGCTGTGATGGGGCCATGGGCGACAGAACCCGCCACTCGAGGCCTCCAGTGGTGCTCCCCGCATGGTGGGGCAAGCACAGATGGGCACCCTTACCCCATGTGGGGTAAGGTTACGCCTCAGCACATCCTCTGAATTTTTCTGGGGACATGTGTAGCAGACAGCTGTTCACCACACCCAGGGGTGGAGGAACATCTGGCAGCCACCGGCCACAAGGCACACTGCATCATGTGGCCTGACTACCCGGGGGTGGGGGTAAGGCTACTCCAGGTATGGCAGCCTCCCCTCCCTGTCACGTGTGGTTTCATTCATGGGGGTACATACATTCTGTGCCAAGTTCAAGACAGTAGCATCAGTTCCCTTAGTTCAGAAAAGTATTGCGTTCACCTGAAAAACCAACAAATCCTCACAGACTTCGTGAGATTATTTCAAATGGAACAGCACAAGCCAGAAATAGAAACATTTCAGAAAAGAAGAGTACAAGGCTCAAATGAAGTCCTGAGAGAGGAAATCAGCATGATCTCACTTAGGAGAAGGGAGATTGGGGAGTTTTTATGCCTTGCTATGTGTGAAATGGTAAAAATCAAACATGATGGTAAGCAATATCATTTACAAAGAAAGAACTCATTTGTTATTTTTCATTGGTTTGCCTCAGGTTCAATCCTGTCCTAATATATTTTAACCTAATTTGGGATGTTAACAATATGTAAATGTGCTTTCCACATAAACTGTCAGCGAAGAGGTTTTGTATTAAGCTGACTATTGCTTTTAATTTCTTATTAACACAGTCTTTTTAATTGTTTGAATCTTAATGACTGATGTAGAGAACAGGAGAGAAGCAAATGAAGGCTAATGTTTTCCAAAAGAAGTCCCCTTCGCTGCCGTAACGGCGGCGATGGGGTAATTGTCCGGCCCCCATCCGTGGGATGCGGGGAACACCGGAAGTGAAAGGAGCGGCGGAGCACAGTAGCGTGCTGCCGGCCGCGGGGAAATCTGCCCGGCAACAGCGGGTGCGTGGACGCAGAGCCGCCATGCTCAGGATTCCATCAGGCTCCACCCTCTTTAGGCAGGGTGGAGCCGGTTTCGGCCGCATGTGAGCGGCAGTGCAAGCGGGGAATCAGTGAAGCAGCAGCAAAGGGCTCTCGCTGCTGCTAGCCTTCCCACGTGGATTCTGCGAAGATGGGCCGCACAAAGAAGAGAGGAGCAGCGGCAAAGAAAAAGGGCAGTGGCCAGCAAGGGGGGAACGCTGGGGAAGGGGATGGGGTCCCATCTAGGGCCGAATTATTAGAACGCCTCGCAGCATGTGAGGCCATGTTGCAGGCCCGCGGTCCAGCTCCCCCACAGGCCACCGCCCATAGCCAGCTTAGGGTACAAACCCAACCCCTGGTTCCCCCCTCAACAAGGGGTCAGGACCCTCAAGGATTTTGCCCACTGGATATTCCCTGCGAGGGGCAGGCGCAAGGAGGGGCGGGGGCAGCGAACCCATTCCCAGCCGAACGTCTCAGAAGAGGGAACAGGGTAGTGTCCCCCCCGGCACGATATTGGGATGATGAGGGATTAGGGATAGGAGCCAGTGGGTCAGGGTCCAGGCAACCTCAGTCACAGCCCACCAGGGCAAACCCTCCCCACTCTGGATCCACCAACCAAGGGGTCCTCAGCCCCATACAAGGACAGGTTTTCGATGCCCAGGCAACGGTTGTCACCACTGTGGCACAAATACATAGTCCCAGCCCAGTAAGGGCACCCAGGGATCTGGGCTCACAATGGGACCAAATAGGGGTCCCAGACTTAGCCCAATATCGTTTGCAAGGGGAGGGGAGGATTGCCTCAGCCGCATTGGGCGCTCCCATGAGTTCCCTAGCTCTGTCAAACACCATGGGCGAGCCTGAGGGCATAACGGGGGAATCTGTTTCTGAGCCCCCAGTAATGCGAAGACGATTGGAGGGACCAGCCCAGGAGGGGACGAGTACCGACTTCGCGATGTGGCAAAGGATCATGACACTCGAGGAAGCCCTGCAGGGACCCCCAGCCAGGCAGGATGAGGCAGACATCGCGGTGCCGCCTGTTTGGACCCTGCTCCAACCCGAAGTAGGGCAAGGTGAGCCCAATAACCAAGGTAGCATAGTACCACCCGCCCAGGTGGGGGTGGGACTGGCTCTAGACGTAGGGAGCATGCTAGGGACAGCATGCAGCCTGAGGGAGCTGGGTGCTAATGGAGCACTGACACAAGGGTTCAGCTCCCCCGGGGCAGCCCACTCGAACCCGGACCCACCTGTAATAGACTCTACAAGTCCGCGGTTGTTGCAGGTTCAAGGGGAATGGGCCTGGGTGTACCCTGTCCGCCCCCCACTTCAGATGGGAGGGCCGGCCGGGTCGCACCCAGTAAGTGGCCCAGGAGGGAATGTGAATAATCCACCCCCTCTCTCCCTGACGGTGGCAGCCCCGAGTCCAGTACAAACCAGTGCGGGGGCTGGGGTTGCACCAGTGATCCGCCCACCAGGGGGCATCATTACGGCCATGGCGGCCCCATTCGGGAGCCACTTAACACTGGCAACTAAAGAAAAGATATGAAGAGGGGAGTACGTGGACCTGTTTGCACTCCTTTTCAGTGATCCAATAGTGGATCACTCAGAGCCCGAAGCCGATAAGGATAAAGAACGATTCCGGCACCCCAAAGCGGACCGAAATTGGGCAAATTGGACCTCCGCGTTTGCTATATATATGGGCGTAGTGATGCAGGCTGACCCAGGACGGGGTTTGGAGCTGCATAAATACGCTGACATTGTCCGGAGAGCACAGGGGACAGGTCCCCCGGGGGCTTGGCTGCGCTATGACGAAGCATTTCGTCATAGGGCAGCGAACACACCGGGTTTGCGATGGGACAATCATGCTCTGGATATCTGGTTAGAAAGCATAGCTGATGCCACAAAAGCACCCCGATCAGACAGTGGGCACCCTCTAGTGCGAGGAGGGGTCGCACCTGCAAATGAG
>QEPC01003632.1:3170440-3232137 GCA_003113815.1 Sphenodon punctatus | reverse complement strand
GCGGGGGTCCAGTATGCTATAGTAGGTCAAATAGGTTAGGAATGGAAAGGAGTCATCTCCTTAAGAGATGGGGAGGTGACACCCAGTGCCAGGCGCAGGCAGTACGCACTGGGGTTATTTTCCTGGGAGGGGTACTGCAGTTCGGTCAGTAAGTACATGCACGGTCTGCTGACTTAGCGGGTACTCACCTCCTTACTCAAGCCCACAGTTGGGACGCTCCCCCTTTCGGCCAGAGCCAGGGTGCTGTCGAAGGGGAGCCTGGTTTATGATGGAGCTGGCACGGGAAGGCACGTCCTGGCCAGTTCCGAGTTAATAAGAGTTAATTAGCTAGCATACTGGACCCATATTGCGTGGGCAATAACCCACCGTCTTTGATAATTGTTGAATAAAGAGTGTGGCCTGATTTAATCCAATACTTGGTCTCTGCGTCTCATTGGGGGGGTGCGGCGACAAAAGTCAGAACTCTCTTCTTCTGCCATGGCAACACAAAATGTTCATTCAGCCACATACTGTGTACTGTTGATCTCACCATATTGACACAATCATTTCATGAGGACAAAGGGAAAGTTACCATAGACAAATTGATTTCTTTTACATCTGAAAATGTTATTACCAAAGATTACTCAAAATATTCCTGCATTACAGCAGTTGGTTGTCTCTTTCCATTCCATGAAACACATGAATTTAGAAATGCTTCCTGTCCAAGTCTCTCATTTCCTATTCAGTGTCAGCTCTCTCATGCTGGAAAATACAGACATCAACAGGAAAATGGAATGTGTGGAATCTATCATCGTCAACAACCGGATAAATCTTAGTGGAGCATTTTAAGGAACATGGTCACAGAGTTTGCCTATTTGAACATTTGGGGCCATTTAGAAATCTTCCATCACAAAGGGTTCACATTTTGCCATTTCTTTGAAATATGTATTCCTCCCAAACTGTTTCTCATTGATTTCCCCTCCTCCCTTCTAAAGCCATGCAACTAAGAAGAGTTTTGGAAACTTGCTGAATGTCCATTCCAGCCATGTCAATGATGACTCAAAAAAGGGTCTTTTGAGATGTGACAATACCACAGGCGGCCACGCTTTGGGCCGCAGGGTCGCCTGCAGTACCATCACATTTGAAACAGCCCGCCACACGTTTCCCTGAGCTGGACCAGGGGTTTCTCCGGGTCGTGATGGTTTTTAGCTCGGGCTGTAACTCTGGCCCATCACCAAGGTACAGCCCGGGCAACACATCTTTACACGGGGCCATCACATTTGATGGCCCACTCCACCTGACCCCGGTCTGGGGCTGTTCCAGGCCACCACAGCAGCCTTGTAGGCCGCCGCAGCCACCAGTCAGGGAGGAGGGCAGCTCACACAGACCGATGTCCGCACAATGCTCTGTCCTGACATGTCTGTTCGGTGGCCGGGCCAGATCCTGCTCGGAGTGAGGGCCCTCACCCTGGGGCAGGATCAATTGAAATAACCACAATAATTAGGAATGGTGTAAGGAAATCCAAGCCAGTCATACTAAGTGAACATGCAAATCAGATCCCCATCTTTCCTTGTGTTGCAGTGAACTAGGTATGAATGTTGCTGTGCCAAAATGTGCATCCATTTGGTTGAGTCAGAATGTGTTATGCTTTATTTAAAAAAACAGCAACAACCTGGTCTTGAGAATCAGGGCCAGGCTATCCTCTTAAAGGATATATCCTCTCCAGCTGAGTCACTTGGGCTGCTTTCTTGCCCTGATTTATTCGGGAAGTGGATGTTTCCTTGCATACTGCATAGTGAAATTTCATAAGGAAAGGAAGAACAGCAGTACACTTCTGGAGAGGCAAGCTCTATGCGGGAGTTAAGTCCTATTTTAAAATTTAAAGATGGGCTAGTTATGAAGAACATTGATCAGAAGAAATGAAATGCACAACATCGCTGGACAGTTTATAAGGTAGTGCTGAGCCAAAGCAGACTGCATTTTTCTGTGCAGAAACAAAATGGTGTGCAAGCACATGTGAGTTTATCAAAGCTGCAAACACGAGCAGAAGAAAAGCAGGGGGTGAGAGGCAGAAATTGCCAGGTGGCTGGCACTGAGATACTAAGTGGCTTGCTCAGGGCCAGCTGTGACTTGTACCTTGAGCACAGAGTGGAGGCTAAGCTGTATGAATGCCTATGCTCCTGTATACACTACCCCTTTCTGTTCAGTCTTGGACTCGACTATTAGGCTCCACAGTGATGAAATGGAAATAATTAATCTACATAGTTTCTCTATTTCCAGCCTCCTCATGGGTATCCCTTATTTGCACTCATGGCTTTATTACTGTTTGAACAGCTGCATAAAGTTTATACTTAAAAAAAAAAAAGCAAATCTAACACAGTAGTTTGCTCGTTTTGACTTTAAAAACATGTCTGTACACGTTTAAATCCTGGAGAGCCACACAACAATAGAGAGCACTGCAGCGGTGAATACCTTTTTAACAGGAAAAATCCCTGCCATTGTCAACATCAAAACTTTAGAAATGTAGAAAAGCATCTCTTGTACTGATGTTACTATTAAATGAGTACATCAGCTGCAGGTCACTTTAGAAATTAGTACAGGTATCACAGGCTGAAGAAGAGTTGGAGGTGAGGGTCCTGAAAGGGGGTGCCCAGGATGGAGAAAGGAGAAGGGGACAGATCATGTGTCTATACCATAGATCCATCCTCTGTCCTTAAGCACATGCCTTCTTCTCCACTCTTCCCCACCTCAACTCAGTTGATATGGATTCCTGCTCATGGTGAGGGGCCCACCCAGTGTGGGTGCCTGCTTTTGTAGTTAGTCTCGTGGAGTGTGGAATGCCCAGCCATGTTTTCTGTGCGTGGAGATCTATAAAGCAGAGACGAGGATCCTGGTGGTTGAAACACACCACTTTGGCCACTTATTTGTGTAAACGGGAGGTCTCAGGGTGACCCACCTGGGATCAATTTACTAGTTGACTTTTCGGCAAGGGTCAACTGGGTGCGGCGTTGGACCTGCCTTCAGTTAGTTGTGCCTGGGTATAGCACCTGTGATTCCCTGGTGTTAGTGTAACATCTCTTCATTGTGAGGCGCACACACACCAAATCCTCTAATTCTCTTTATGAATTCTCACAAATCACTTTTGATCGGGACTGGTAAATGGTCCAGGATTGAAAATTCATCTCTGAACACAGGTGGCAGGAGGTTCCCTGATCACTTCCTGCAGCTCTGTCATTCTGCCCTTTGAGCTCCAGCTCCCCTTGCAGGAGTTGAAGCTGTCTTTGGATGGCATTGCTCCTGGGGCTTCTGCCACCCGCCTTGGGCCACAAGTCCGCTTTCCTGCTGCTACTTCCTGTCTTGGTTTCCATGCTCTGCAATGCCACCAGAGCAGTGCTTGCAGCTTTATTTTGAGCATCATTCCCACCACTTTGGATGTGCAGCCCTTTTTATGGATGGCTCTAAGTCTGGGAACTTCAGGGGAACATCTATAGTCTGCGCTGGCCGTTACGTTGCCTACAGACTCCCTTGAGAGTATTCCATCTTTACTGAGGAGCTCTTTGCTCTTTTACTTGCTTTACAATTTGTATTGGTCAAGCAGCTGGCATGGCCCACAATCTATTTAGACTCGGTTCTTTGAAGGCCCTGGACTTGCTTTGTTTTAACCCTCACCCATTGATTGCTGCAATTGGATTGCAGCTGCATCGCCTCAGGTCCCAGGGCACCCACATGCTATCTTGCTGGATTCCCAGGTACGTGGGGAATCAGGGGCAATGAGTGGGCTGATGCAGCTGCTCACTTGGCTGACCGTCTGCTTTGTGACTTTGCAGCAGTTCCTTTTAGTGATTTTATTCGGGGTTTTAAGACCCGCCTCATGATGCACTGGCAGTCTATTTGGGATTACTGTCAGAGGGCTAAGCTGCATGAGGTGAAACCTGTGATCCAGGCTTTGGCAGAACTCCTACTGCCAAAACCATTGGGAGGAAGTGGTCCTGGCCAGGTGCTGTGCCTCTGTGTGGCCCCTGCAATGTGCCTTTAATGGTCTGACTCATTCTGCTCATCTGCCCAGTTTTGCTGCTGCAAGCTGTTTGTTTTTACGAGCCAACCACACCCCACTGACCCTGGCCTCCTTGCCCTTTTTTAGGTTACCAGGCTGATTTTACTGTGAGTTTTACTTTATTAATTATTATTATTAATTAATTATTATTATTATTATAAGGCTATTGGATGGTTCCACAGTTTTTAGCTTCCCTTTTGAGGTGCATCTACTTTTAGTGTGTTTTTAGCCTTGCTGTGGGTTTTACTTTTTTAATCCTTTGATCCACACCATGTGTTTGGCACAATATGGCCTGATGGCTGCTGCACCATTAACCCCCAGTCACCCACTTCTTTCCCCCGGGCTCACTCTTTCAGTGTTTGAGGGTAGGGACTGGATCCACAGGTCAGATCCAGAAACTGAATGGGATGTGGGAGGGGAATTTTCACAGGCTGGAGGTTCCTTGCCCCTGACATACATAGAGAATCAGACTAGGCCGACTTTAGACAAGTGGGGCACGCTAGAAATCAAGGTATTTAATCTGCAGCTTTAAAGAATGCGCGGCCGGCGATGACACGCATCCAGGAGCATCTAAACCCTGCCTGCGGCACTTTTCAAAAGCACTTCCCTCAGAGTCCCCCAGGTATCTTGGGTGGTGATAATGAGGGGGGCGGTTCTCAGTGGCCACACCATGGCTGTGGAACTCCCTCCCTACGGACGTCCGCCTGGGGACTCTTTCCGAAGGCAGTGTAAGACCTGGCTGTTCCACCAGGCTTTTGGCAAGGAAGACGTGTGAGTGGGGTTTGGGGGGGGAGGTTTTTGCTCTGCATGGGATTATTTATTGTTGCTTTTATAATATTTTTATCTTTGTTGTGAATTTGTATTTTTATAGAGAGAGAGCATTCTAGAAGACAAGGCCATTCACGTCAGCAGAAAAAAACATCATGTATATTTCCTATAATAGGGCATCAAGAGCCATGGGGTGACAAAAATAGGATAAAGACGTGCTCTGATTTTCTGTCCACCATTTTCAGATTTCAGTAGCAAACGATGACACCTCCAGGTTGTTCCATGACAGGGATGTTCTCCAAGAGCTTACAATCCAGTTTGTAAGAAAGTTAAGAGATGGCGAAAAGAAAAATAAATGGTCTTTTCCATCTGTAAAAGTTTAGAATGTCAGCAAATTTTGATTATAGCCATATTTTCAAAACTAATTGCTTAAGCTGTGGCAATAAATTCAAAGTTCACATATGCACACACAGAAGAGTTAACTGCAAGTGCCTTTTGCATATACAAAAGGCAAAAGAGACGGGTAGGGTGCGTTGGGGAGGGGTTCTGTCCTTTATTATATTTTTAGCATTCAAATTAATTTTAAATTGTATATTAACATTTATATTGGTTGTTTCATTATTATTGTTGATATGTCTTGTAAGCCGCCCCGAGCTGCTCTGTGAGCAGGAGGGTGCGGGGTAGAAAAATAGCAAAATATAAATAAATTAAATAAATAAAATTTAAGAAGTCCTTGATCTCTGTGGTTTTACAAATCTGGATCCTGTAACATCCGGGTGTCTCCCAGAACTTGTGTGTGTAATATGTTCTCCTGGTAAACGGCTTTGCTCCTGGCAGCCATAGTCACGTCGTTTCCATGGCAACCCCTCTTCTCTACAACTGAGCTCCCCAGCGCCACTACCGCAGGCTGCCTCGGGGTAGAGTGAGTGTGTGTGTGTGTGTGTGTGCGTGCACGTGTGCGCGCGCGTGTGTGTGAGAGAGAGAGAACAATGCATCCAGGAGCTGACTTGTAAACCCGGAGGATTGAAAGACCAGCACTTTAAGGTGTGTGTAAAAACCAACCATAGTCTAGGAAGCCCTTTCCACCAGCCCCAACAAAATCCTATGCCTGGATTCTCTCTTTCCCAGTCCCTCTCTGCCAATTCTTGCAACAGAAAATTATGACAGCATTTTCTTCATTTCTTAAAACACTCCCCCAAAGTCCATCTCATTCAGAATAAACATTTTATAAAATGATGAAAAGACAGAACAGTAAAAGAATGCTGGCACAATGCTCTACTCCCCCACCCCCCATACTTAATTCTTATGGTAATATTTTAGATTTTCATTCCTTGTATCTCCTTGGGGTAATTTATGAGATGCGTGTGAACAATACATTATGAAATTAAACAGGATTGTAGAAACCTGCTATATTTCCACCGTGAGTGTTTAGAGGGTTTTCTGCCACAGGGGGGAAAGTACTACTTTCAGAAGGTAATTTCAGTTGTTAACAGAACAGAGTTTTGCACTTAGAGTTGGAAAAATCAATTTTCCCACACACTGCCCAAGGTAAAGAAGGCAACGTAACTAACTGGGGATATATTAGATCTCGTTGCCCTGTGAATATAATTTTGCAATGTAGTTGATTCATTCAAAGCAAGTGAAGTCCTGATTCCCCAGTCCATTTACTCTGGAGTAGCCTACTGCAAGTAGCTTGAGGATGGTGGCCTACATGTCTTAAATGAGTGTTCTACCCAAACAAATGGAGCACAATGAAAGAAGCGTTAGTGAAGATGCTTAAAGATGAGAAAACTGCTTTAATTCTTCAATAGTCCCTTCTTGGCTTGATAGACAAGTAGTCAATTATTTTATTTGAAAGCCTAGTTTGACCTCAGGCAGAAAATGCACAAGGTCAGGTCTTGAAATCAACTATAGCACTGGCCTGTTTTGTAGGTCAATAACTCATTACTTCCAATTTGATTTCTCGATGGTGCTTGGGATCAGATATACTCTAATCAATCCCATGCAAAATACCTTTCTCAATGCCACTAGAGGTATTGCGTTTGGTAAAGAATTTGTTGCGTGTTTTCTCTGTAAAGGGATAACAATTTGTCAGATGGAGAAGAATCATATCATCTGGTATCAGACATTTCATCATCCAAATATGTGTATTCCAGAAACAGGTAAAACATGTTTGTTTAGGTAGGCTTTTGGTGGGCTGGGCATGGGTTAAGGGAGGGTATATTAAAAATGTTTGCTCCTTTTTCTTTTATTGTTCAAAGCATGTATCTGTTTTTTTATATTATTGTAGCCTGCCCAGAGCCTGTTTTCTGTGGGATGGGCAGGATAGAAATTTAAATAAATAAATGCACAAGGTGTTAAAACATCTGTGAGCAGCTTACATTCAAAGAGGTTCACTCCAAAAATGGCACACATTCTCTTCTAATTATTAAATGCTAACTATTGAACAAGATCAGGGTTTAAATTTCAACCAAACAACCTGATTTTGACAGCATCAGATTTAATTGTCAATATTTTGTTGAGTTTGGAAAAATTGTCATTGAAATTTTGAATGTTAAAAAATTGCAAAAAATAAAATAAAATGGAATTTTCCCCCAAAGCAAAATTTCTGCAAAAAGTCATTTTTGATTTTCATAAGTGATTACGAAATTTTTAAAATGTTCATCAAAATGACAATTATTTTTGTTTTTTTAAGCTTTCTACACGTATGAAATACAGTGGGTGATTCCAGACATGTACATAACTCTGCTTTAACCCCGCTTTAGCATTTCTTCTACATGTTGCAGGGCTGTATTGGTGCCCTATGCAGCCCTGCAACATGAATAAGAAATGTTAAAGTGGTGTTAAAGTGCATGTTTGTTTTCACCGAGTGTGCTGAACTGCCCATTTACAGAGAACTGTATTCACGTTGTAGCTTGCTGGACATGAGCAGAGCATCCAACCGATTCCTTCCTGGAACAGATAAAGAGATGGTTGGAGACATTCAGTTATGGCCCAATCATTTATGGAGCAGTGCATTCACCCTGATAACTCTCTATAAATGTCATCTGTCAAGGGAAAATATATAGGTATGGGTCTTATTTAAGATGTGCTGCTGGTTCTTAGGATCCTGAACGGAATAGGCCCTGGCTATATTCGCGACCTGCTCCTGGAACCTTGTCCTAATAGTTATCTGCACTCAGAAACCATCCACTGTTTGGGGCTTCCGCCATCTCGCCTTCAGTTGGCGGGTGACTGGGCCTCTGCTGCGGCGGGCCCCTCAGTGTGGCACACACTCCCTCCAGATTCTATCTCAATTCCTCCCTCCACACCTTTAAAAAGCACCTGAAGACTTATTTATTCTCCAGATGCTTTTAGGATCTACTGCTGGTTCCCCTCCATGTATTCTGTCCTCCATTTTTACCTTCTCCTATATTACTGTACTTTATTATTGTGAAGTGCTCCAAGCACCATTGGGTGGGTGGGACGCTATAAAATGTGTATTTATTTATTTATTTAGACATTAAAGCCTCAAGAAAGACTGCAAGTTGAGTGTGCATCTAGAAAGAGACTTGGAGTCAGACCTTTCTTTTTTAGCATTTATGTGACTTATTTATTTACTTCACAATTTTTCTACCCCGCCCCCTCCTGCTCACAGAGCAGCTCGGGGTGGTTTACAAGGCGCATAAATAACAAACATAGTATAACAACAACACATAAAATTTAAAACATTAAAATGCTAAAACTAAACTAAGAGGGCAGAACACCCCCCAACCCCCCCTATCCGTCTCCCTCTCCAACGGCCTCGCAGAACAGCCAGGTCTTACGCTGTCTTCTGAAAGAGGGGAGGTCCAGGGCCAGGCAGGCCTCCATCGCAAGGGAATTCCACAGCCTGTGAGCGGCCACCGAGAACACCCTCCCCATCATCGCCACCCGGGGGACTTCGAGTCAGGACTCACTGTTAAATAGATGCTTAGAATAAATGTGATCATCACTGAGACCCTAAGGAAACCCAGCCCTTTTGGGCCTTCATTATGCACACTACACATGGTAGTTTTGTAGTGCCTCCATCTCGTGGTTGCTTTGGCACATGGAGACAGATTAGGGTTTCTGCTGGTATACCATGCACCTTCCTGTACAGCAGTTTCCCTACTTGCTTTAGCCAATCTGGTGTCGGAGGTGGTATTGTGATCCCCAAGGCTTGTGGTCTTGGGGGATTTCAATATTCACACTGACACCAGTGTTACAGGGACGGAGCAAGAGTTCATGGCCACCATGGCAACTATGGGCCCTGTCTCTTATACACATCTAGATGTGTATAAGAGACAGGTTGTATGGTTTGCCCCCGGAGACTTATGGAACTGGATCAGTTCCGGAATGCTCTGGGGGGATATACCCTCCAATCTTGACAGCTCATAGTTCGAGTACCTTGTTGCTTTTTGGAACACCTTGTTAGCCGAGGCCATTGATCAAATGACTTCCAGGCGTCTGCTCCCCAAGTATAGGCGACGCAGAGTCCCGTGGTTCATGGAGGACCTGTGTCAGCTGAAGCAGGAAGGGAGACAGTTAGAGCGACGGTGGCGGCGCACTCGCACTGAAGCTGATCAGTTGCAGCATTGAGCTGCGTTAAAAGCCCATGCCATGACTATGCGGGCAGCAAAGAGGAATTTTTTTGCTACCATCATATCACCCACAAAGTCGTGTCCAGCTGAGCTTTTCCAAGTGGTGAAGGGGCTGGTCAGTCTGGCCCCTCTCCATCTGGAACTGGAATCTTCCAGTGCTCGCTGTGACATGTTTATCGACTATTTTGCAGATAAAATCACTCGAATCCATCACGATTTCAATGCCGCATTTACTGCAGTAGATGTGTTTGAGGTTATGAATGTCCCGTCTGGTCCAGTTTTGTGGGATCAATTCAGCAGGTATCGTCCGCCGATGCAGTGGAGTTGCTGGAGTCTAGGGGGCCACAACTTGTGAACTCGATCCTTGCCCATCCTGGCTGGCGAAAGCCAACTGGGAGACATTGGGGTCATTGCTGGCAGGAGCTGTCAATGCCTCCTTTATGGAGAGTAGGGTCGCGGGGTGCTTGAAGGAGGCTGTGGTGTGACCCTTGCTCAAGAAGTCATCTCCTGACATGGATGCCCTTGCCAGTTATCAGCCAGTCTAACTAACCTTCCCTTTTTAGGGAAGGTTATAGAGCGGGCAGTGGCCCAACAGCTCCAGGGGCATCTGAACCACATCTGTTTCCTTGATCCTTCGCAGTTATTGCTGCTTGAAGTATTATTGTAATAAAGCCAGAAAGAGGGTCTTTTCAAACAAAATGTTACCCCACATGTTCTCCCATTATCCCCACATCCAGCTGCCTTCCTGAAGGTGACGCAGCTGGATGAGTGTTCCCACGAGCCACGGAGCACCCACTCTCAGCCACACATGATGACATGCCAGGAAATGCAGGGTACGCCGTGCAGGGCAGACCAAATAGATCCGTGGCCATGTGGCCCCTGACTCTCTGAACAGTTGCGGCCAGTCACACCAGGTACCACAGAGCAACCTTTTTTCATTTGTGGACCCCTAAGAAATGTCAAATGGAGGTGCAGCATTTGCATCCTGGTCAGACTGCTTGCTTGGACATTGCTGCAGATTTTTCCTCCCGTTCCCTTCTCCTTATGGGCACTCAGTCAAGTGTGTAATTTGCTCCTTGATGTCCGCATTCTGTGAGTGGTGTGTTGGGGTTCCTGTGTCTGGGTGTTGCTGGCGGGTGTCCCACCTGGTACGCGGCTCTGTGGCTGGCTGGGACTGGCAGGGGCTAAACCACTTCCTGGACTCATGGGCAGGAAGGGGTTAGCAGCTGCTGCAGCTTCTTGTTTCCATGGTTGCCATGGCTGTGCATCATGGCAGGGGCCGAGCTACTAGGCAGGGCATGAGGTGGGTGGAGCAGGAAGGGGAATAGCTGCCCCTGTGTCGTGTTTCTGGGACCGCTCCGGGTTGTGGGGGAATGTGTGGTGACTGCCCCCATGACTGCGGTATTATTATTATTATTATTAAACATTTATAAAGCACCAGTAGTAACCTGGCGCTGTACAGAACATACAATCAGATGCGGTCCCTGCCTGTGGCTTACAATCTAAAAGACAAGGAGGGGGAGACAAGGAGAGGGGACAGCGGGAGAGACATGGGAGAAGACAAACAAACATTCAGGCGGATGCGAAGTCTCAGGTGCGTGTACTTGGCTTGGTTACAAGGTGGTCGGTAGCAGCAGTCAGCAGAGGAGGGCTGACAGTAAGAGCAAGGGGAAAGACTAGAGGGCATTGGGAAAGGCAGCATGGAAAAGGTGGGTCTTGAGGAGGGATTTGAAGGAGCGGAGGGAGGAGGCGAGGCGGACGTCGGCAGGGAGGGAGTTCCAGGCATGCGGGGCAGCGAGGGAGAAGGGACGAAGGCGGTTGGGCGAGCAGGAGAAGCGAGGGAGAGCGAGGGAGGGGACAGCGGAAGAGCGGAGAGCGCGCGCAGGAGCGCGTAGGGCGATTAGGTCCGAGAGGTAAGGGGGAGCTTGGTCATGGAGCGATTTGAACGTGAAAACCAGGAGTTTGAACAGGATACGTTCAGGAAGGGGGAGCCAGTGAAGGGAGAGGAGGAGAGGCGTTACATGGTCGAAGCGACGGGCAGAGTGAATGATCTTGGCGGCAGAGTTTTGGATCGCAACAAGGGGGGACAGGTGGGAGCGAGGGAGGCCAGCAAGGAGGAGGTTGCAGTAGTCGAGGCGAGAGATAACCATGGCATGAACAAGGATTTTGGCCGAGGAGATAGATAGAAAGGGGCGTATGCGGGCAATGTTGAGGAGAGCGAATCGGCAGGATTTGGCCACAGAGTCAATGTAAGGTTTAAAGGAGAGGTGCGTGTCAAAAATGAAGCCCAAGCTGCGGGCACGGAGGACAGGACGGATGGTGACCCCATCAATGCAGATGGTCAGGTCAGAGGGAGAGGAGGGGGATGGAGGAAAAATGAGGAGTTCAGTCTTGGCCATGTTCAGTTTGAGTTGGCGTCGGGACATCCAGGCGGAGATATCAGAGAGGCAGTCGACGAGGCGTGAGCGGATAGAGGAGGAGAGAGAGGGGGTAGCCCATTTGTTTTGCTCTCCATGCAGACCATGTGCGTGGATGCTCCGTGGCAGAGCCATGTGGCAGCCACAGACACACACCCTCCACCAACAGACGACTTGCACCCACATTGTGAGAAAAGGGCCAGTAGGAAGTGAAAGCTGTGGACTACTGTGTGTGTGACTACTAAATCTTCAACAGAAAATAACACCATGGCTGTATTGACATGAGCATTAATCTCAATTAAGCAGCTCTTAATGCTGATTAAGTTGATCGTGTGAACACTTTAGTCCGAATTAATGACCCGAGATTCAAAATTTAAACAGGGTACTGGAAACCTAATTTTCAAGGATTTATTTTAATGCGGATTAAACTCAATCTGAATTAGTGATTGCGTGAACAGTTAATCTGGATTGAGTCCCAGGTACCACTGAGTGCTGCAGATAGACATGTCTCCCCTCTAGCTGTCCATATCTCTGTGGTATCCCAATGTTTTTCTAGCAGTCTCTGCTTGAATTTAAAATCCACCATGACAAGGTGAAGACCCCCTCCATTTTGCAAGGTGACTGATGTGTCTGTTGTTGTCACTGTGCTCCCAGAATTCAGAGCCGAAGAGGACACTAAAATCTGGTTGTACTGCACCATGGAATTTCGCAGTCTTCCTTGTGACTCCTAATCTGGATTAACCTGATCACACTGTAAATCAGGATTTATTCTTATTCCTGATTAAAGATGGTCTTGTAAACAGTTACTCCCAAATAATAACCCCAAATTAATGGATCTGTATTAAAAACTAATTAGGATTAACTGTGATGATGTAAAAACAGCCACAGAGGAAAAAGGCACCATGGACACTTCTTACAAAGTAAGATAGAAAAATACAGTGTATATACAACTACACCCAAAGCCTTTTGGTTGTTTAGACGCAAGGGTTGGGGCAAGAGTTGGGAGCTTTAGGAGCATTTGGGGAGTTAGTTTGCAATTATAAATGAGCTCACCAAGGCCTCCACTTTGATTCCAGAATGGCCATTACATTTTCAGAAAGGTCGCCTTTCCAGATGTTGCTAGATAATGCTAAACTGTTTCCACTCAGAGTTTTATGAACAGTATTAGCTCAGATGGAAATAATGTTTAATTAGATGGGAGTGGTTCAATCTCTAACAGTTCCTGAAGCCAGTATCCCATCCTCCCTGGCTCATTATAGGGGCTACACCCAGAGTGCAGAGTGACCTCTGCATGTACACAGGCACAGGCTCTATTTTTCATGGGAAGAGAGGAAGGTCATAAATGACCAATTACCAACAAGGGAGAGACTCGGGACAAGATTCATACTGTCTAGCTCTGACCACGTTACAGCAGACAGTAAATTCTGAGTGATGTATGAATGCAATGACTTTAGTGGAGTACTGTATTGTCGTAATGTCTATGCAGTGTAATGTTTATTTCAGAAACTGCAAGAGCCTTTTAAAACAACAGCCCATGACTTTGTTACAGCTTCTGTTGAATTCTGCAGGTCCCACAAATTATATGCTGAGAGAATAGGATTTTGGGGAGGGCAGGAGAGGAATCCTAAAAATTAGTCACAAGGAGTCAATCACAAAAACATTTTGATTTGCCACAAATAATGTCTCTGCTTTAACCTATAGAGAGTGAGTCGACACCTTCCCTGTTATGGCCAGGACGTGGGTGGCAGTTCAGGCACGGGACCTTGCCGAGTCCTATCAGGACTTGTCCGGAAGCCAAGGTCCCCAGAGCAGAGGGGGCGAGGGAGTGGGAAAGCAGGCGGTGGCGGCATAGGTAGGAGTGCAGGAACCAGAGGCTAGATTAAACTGAAGGTAGAGAGGGCTGAAGTGCAGGAACTGGGGAGCGGTGAGGCTAGAAGGTATCAAGGGCTGGAATACAGGAGCGAGAGGACAGATGAGGCTGAAAGCAGTAAGGGACAGAGTGCAGCAACTGGAGAGCGATGAAGCAGAAGGTAGCAAGGACTGGGGGTGCAGGAACAGGGAGAAACCAAGCAACATGGAGGCTTATAGGCTGAACTGCAGTCTGTTGCAGTGGCAAACTCAAAGAGGTGGTTATATATCTTCTTCACCCACCTGCCCTGAAATAAATAAAATAAATAAATAAATAAAGTGACTGTACCTTTAGAAAATGTTTTTGAGGGGGCACAACATTGACCGAACCAGGGGCATTAGGGCATGCAACTCACTGTTTATATCTTATGGAGGCCAAAAGATTGAGGTTAAGATCTCCTCACAACGGCTTTCCAAATGGATTATCCTATGCATACAGAAATGTTACACTTTAGCAAACAAAGCTCCACCCCTGGGTCTAAGAGTGCACTCTACCCGGCCTACTGCTACGTCTATTGCTAATTTCCATGGGATCCTGATCCCAGACATATGTCGGGCTGCCACATAGGCTTCAGTGCACACTTTTATGAAGCACTACTCATTGGACCTTGCAGCCAGATCAGACTCCCAGATGGGAAAGGTGGTTCTGAATTCGCTGTTTGATTGACTTCCTCGAGGTGTTACAACTGCTTATTACTCTCCCAAGAGTGAGAATCGCGGAGATCCTTGAAGAAGAAATAGAGGTTACTTACCAGTAACTTTGTTCTTCGAGAGAGCTCCGTGTATTCTCACATCCCGCCCTCCTTCCTCTCAGTCTTTATGAACATTGCTGGGGTCTTCCGGACCGGGATTGGAAGGAGCTGAGGCGGTGAGGGCTTCTCCCCCTATTTGTGCTGGCCCATCCCTCGTGATGCGGACCCACGCTTTTCTCGGGACGGGAGGGGGAGTGGAGGGGCGGAGCCCTCACCGTGTTCTGGTCTTTTCCAGGCATATTCTGCCTGGATACTGCTGACGAGGTTTTCCGGTACCTGCGAGGGGGGAAGTGAGTCCCCAATAGTGAGAATACGCAGAGCTCTCTCTCAGAACAGAGTTACTGGTAAGTAACCTCTAGTTATTGTGCTCTTACGTGTGATAGAAATTGGCATGGACAAATAGGTAAATGCAATCTTAAATTAACTTTGCGGTATCTAGAAAAGTTGGCTTGAAAGTCATGGAACTAGTGCAACAAAACCATATGTAACTAAAAATAAAGTTTTCTCCGTGAAGATTATTTAATGAATAAATTGACATTTATTTGTTGAATTATATGCCTTAAACTGTCTTTATTTCCACTCCTACCATATAAAAAAAGCAAAAACATTTTTCCAAAGCAAGACATTTGAAAACTAATATAGGATTTTGTTGAATGACTATTTTGGGAGAGACCCTTGTTTCCATCCAGAGATCTTTACTAGGAGTGTAAAGAAGGCCACCCCTACCCCTACCATTTTCAGTTCTCCCCAAGCTCCTCCTTTGGGTTTTTTTTGTTTTTTTTAAAAGACCACTGCACGTGCGCAAAGGGACGCCGGGCCACTCTGTACATGTGCAGTCCTCCATAATGGTGTTGAGGCTGCTGACAGCATTTTAGGAAAGGACTGTGCATGCGCAGGGTGGTCCGGTGGTCATTTGCACGCGTACAGTGATCTTTTAATTATTTTTTAAATTAAAAACTAAAAAATGGCCCCTGGGGCCATTCTATGCATGCATGTCTTTTCCCAAAATGGTGCCAGCAGCGTTGGCACCATTTTTTGAAGATAGGTGCAGCCGCGGAGTGGCCCTGGTGGCCATTTTACACACATGCAGTTTAAAAAAAAATTAATTTCATTTTTAAATTGAAAACGGATGAAAGCAAATGATAACCGTTCTCTTATTCACCTGTTTTCATATTTTAATTACTAAAATGAACGGGGCTTCATTCCTTTTAGTAATTTAAAAACAAAAGCAAACTGCAAACCCCTAATCTTTACCCTGTTAAGGCCTGATAATGAATGCAACTGCAATGAAAGGTGAGAGACCTCCGTAACTCCCAGGAAGCTCTCGGCTGCTTGCATGTTTTCATTCTTATTTTGGTGGAATAATAGTATGCCACATTTGTTTTAACAAGAAAATTGTAGTGCTAGAGCAACTTACTTTGTGACTACGTGCTTGAGTTTTTGTTTTCCTGCTTGAGAATTAGTTTGTTTCAAAACTAATCCCCCTTGAGGTGGGGAAACTGTTAGTGGGGGAGGTGTCAGCAGAGCACTTGTTGTGAACAGATCGTTACCTCCTGCGGGCCTGTGTCCCAGGACACATCTGCCCCCCGGAAGGGTGTGGAACCGGTTCGGTTCGTTCACCCCCAGACAGTGATGGAAACTGAGAAGTTCCAGAATGCTCTAGGGCAGTTACCCTCTGATCTTGATGGCTGTCCACTCAATGACCTCATGGTTTTGTGGAATACTCTGTTGACCAAGGTCATCGACAGGATGGCTCCTAGGCTGAAGCTGATCAATTGAGGCATCGAGCCAGTTTACGGACTTATGTCGTGGATGTCAGGCAGCAAAAAAGGAGGGTTTTGTTACCCTGATAGCATCTGTGAAGTCTTGTCCAGTGGAGCTTTTCCGGGTGATGAAGGGTTTGGTTAGTCCAGCCTCCCTCCACCTGGATCTGGAGTCTTCCGGTTCCCGCTGTGACATGTTTATTGAGTACTTGGCGAATAAAATCACTTGGATTTACCATGACTTCAACTCTGCACTTATGACAATAGGAGAACCATTGGTTATGGTGGCTCCGTCTTGTTCAGTTTTGTGGGATCTGTTTCAATGAGTGATACCCACCACTGTGGCGGATGTTCTGGGGGCTGTTAGAGCCATATTTTGTGAACTAGACCCATGCCCATCTTGGTTGGTCAAGGCCAGGTGGGAGACACTGGGGCCATTGCTGGTGGATGTTGTCAATGCCTCCCTGCAGGAGGGCAGGATGCTGGACTGCCTCAAAGAGGCAGTGGTGCGGCCCCCTGCTCAAAAAACCATTGCTTGACATTGACTCCCCCGCCAGTCATCGGCCAGACTCTAACCTTCCCTTTTTAGGGAAGATTATTGAGCGGGTGCTTGTTCAGCAGCTGCAGTAGCATCTGGACCACACCGGTTTTCTTGCTCCCTCGCAGTCCGGTTTCGTTTGGGTTCTGGTACTGAGACAGCATAACTGGCTTTGGTAGACAACCTTCGCCGGGAACCGGACCACGGTCATTCGACCCTGCTAATCCTATTTGATCTGTTGGCTGCATTTGATACCGCTGATCATGAGATGCTGGTTACTCACCTGCAGGACTATGCTGGGGTGGGTGGAACCATTCTTGAATGGTTCCGCTCCTTCCTGGCCAGGAGAACTCAGCGGGTGGTGATCAGGGATTGTTCATCTTCTCCCCGAGACCTCACGTGTGGAGTTCTCCAAGATTCTATTCTGTCCCTTCGCTTGGTCAGTGTGTACATGCAGCCGCTTGGCAAGGTCGTGAGATGGTATGGGGTACAGTGTCATCACCAGTATGCTGATGACACCCAGCTCTACCTCTCCTTTTCATCCGACCCAGGCCCAGCAGTCTCCATACTTACCCAATGTCTGGCAGCTGTGGGGAATTGGATGAGGACGAGCCATCTGAAACTAAATCTTGACAAGATGGAGGTGAGGTTTTCCCATAGTTCTGTATGGGCGGGGTTTGAGACGGAGTTGGGGGATTTTGGGGAAGTATGTGATCTTCGTATGTTTTTTGATTCAGATCTGGTGGAACCACCTCCCCCTTGTGAGAGAAGGGTGGAGCTGGTTAGGTTTTCCCTGGTGGCAGCAGGGGACAGAGTGACAGTTTTTGGGACCTACCCTGTTATTGTGAGGGGGAGGTAGTGGATTGGAATATTAGTTAAGTGAGGTGGGGGGGGGGATTTTTTTGGTAATTTTTATGTGATTTCTCTTGTGGTTTTTGAAAAGTTTAAATTGTATATTATGTTAGATTATTGTTATGTGCTCTGGGTCCCCTGCATGGGAAAACACCCAGAACTGTATTTTCTCTGGTTGTAAGCCGCCTCGAGTCCGTATGGAGAGAGCGCGGGGTATAAATTAAAGTGAAATTAAAGTGAAATGAAACTGGTCAGTAGAGCTGAGGCAAGAATGGCGGTTCCTGTTTTGGGAATGCCTGCAACCGAGCATCCAAAGATTTGGGCATCCCCCAATGAATTGGGGTGCCTGCATTGACCAGGTCCTCTTCAGGCACCATCAATGCCTGAATGGGACCAGACAGGCTGCTCAAACACGCTGACTGACCTTTGAAAGCGACAGCCCCCCCAGCCAGGCCCACTGCAGAGCCCAGCTTGGCAGCAGTCCCAGCCAGGGTGTGTAAGTTTCAAAAGCTGCTTATCCTCCCCCCTCAGCACCTCTCACCTGAGAGGTTCTGTGGGAGGGGGGAAGCACCAGACAGCCTTTGAAAGTGACCTCTTATGCACTGGGGAGGAGGGGGAGAGAGTGTCAGACGGCCTCTGAAAGTGACAGGCCCCAGCTGGGACCTCTACAGAGCTGGGCTCCACAACACTCTCAGCTGGTGTTTGTCAGTTTCAAAAGCAGCTTCCAGGCCAACAGCGCCTATCAGAGCACTGTGTGTGGGAAACCCCAGCCCACCTTTGAAACGGACAAGCTCCGGCTGGAGCACTGTGAGGCCGGGCTTTGCAGCACTCCCGACTGGGGCTTCTCAGTTTCTCTGTCAGGCATCAGGCATCCAACTGGTCCTTGGGTAGCCCATCAGGTGTCCAATGGGGTGGCTAAAAATGCAGACGTTACCTGCGGGTACAAATTTCAGTGTCCAATACAGCTCTACTTTTGGGAGCACCTGTGACTGTTCATCAGTATTTCCTCACTATCCATTGAATCCATGCCTCCACTGCTGTCAACATTGGTGCCTGTGATTGTTTGCCATTTCCCCCCCAAGTTTTCGTATTTTCTGTCTGTTCATTTTCGGTATTTTTGTCAGTTTCCAGCATTTTACGACAGTTTCACAATCCAGCACATACCTGGACAGGCTCAAACCACTAACCTTTCCATTAACAGTCCACCATGTGGTGGCTCATTACAGCACCAAGAAAAGACAAATAATGGATGCCCAGGCTGGAACCACCTTCTTGCTCCTGCCTGCCAGCGAGGGCTCGAGGACTCCCTGTCCTCCTGCCGATGGGGCCTTGAACTTGGAACCCAAACCAGTATTGGTATCAGTAGAGTGGCACAGCGGAAGCGTGCTGGACCCATAAACTAGAGGTCAATGTATGGAAACCATTCTCTGCTAGCTTCCTTTGGCCGCTGTTGCACAGTGTTCCTCCTTCCCCAAAAGGGAACCTCTGTCTTTTAGCCTGCGAACCTGCATTTCTTCCTGCCTCCCAGCAGAGTGGAGACAGCAGATGCTTCTGCAGTTGGGAGGATTATGGGTAATTTGAAAAGCACAGGTGAGAGATGTGTGCCAGCCAGGACTCAAGCCTAACTCGCAAGAATGGGAATCTTGCAGGATACCCCTACATCACTGGTTCCGGAAGACAGGTCTCCTGCTCACAGCCGTCTCCTTATGAGGGCAGGCTTCCCGGACCAGTCTCCCATGTGACAATGGCACCAGAAGGGAATCGTTCCTTCCGCTTGCCTTGGCCTGCTAACTTGAGAAGAAGAGGTCCACTGTCCATGCTAGAGGAAGCATTGCCTTGTTGGTCTAGGGGCATGTTTCTTGCTTAGAGTGCAAGAGGTCCAAGTTTCAACTCACAGAAAAGTCTGCCCACCCTCCCTTTCTGTGCTCCTGTCCAGGGGGAGGAAAAGGGACTGTACCTTTAGAAAATGATTTTTTTTTTGTTATACTGGAAAGGATGCAGCCAGTCAGTTATCAGGCAGGTCACGCACAAGCGTTCCAGTCTGGAAAAAGCCCACAGCAGCATAGCCAAGCCTACTGAAATCCACACATCGGCTCAAATCACCAACCTGTCAGTTAACAGTCAAATGCATTGGCCCATTGCACAACATAGGTGAGAACAGCAGCAGTAACCTAGGTGGGATCCACCTTCTTCCTCCCGCCTGCCTATGAGAGCTCAAAAGCGTCTCTCCTCCTGCTACCCAAAGAGTGGCACAAAAGAAGCATACTGGGCCCATAACTCAGAGGTCAATCGATCAAAACCATTCTCTGCTAGCTTTCTTTGGCTGCTGTAGCGCAGAGCATCCCTTCTTCCCCAAAAGAGACCTCTGTCTTTCAGCCAGTAAGCTTGCCTACCAGTGGGGAGGAAACAGCAGATGTTTTTGCAGCTGGGAGGGACATGGATAATTTTTTAAAAAGCACAGGTGAGAGATGCTTTCCCAGCTCATGAAAATGGGAATCCCACATGATAACCTACACTCCTGATGCTAGCTTGGAGGTCTCTGGCTCACAGCTCTCTCCCAATGAGTGCAGGTCTCAGATGGAATCCCCTTTCCCCCACTTCCAGGGGTGGCCTAGAGGGCAGCCGGGCACGTCCTGCCCCTAATTAAAGGAAGGAGACAAGCTCAAGAATCGCTGCTGCAAGGTGGGCTCAGTGGCGTGAAACAGGATATCGCGATGCGGGATCCTGCAGGTGCCATTTTGCGGCATGGCTGAGGAAGAACCAGTTGTGCCAAAGAAGCCACTACAAAAGGAACTACCCACCCACCCTCCCTCCCTCCCTCGTAACACTGTGGGTGTAACACTGGTTGCCCGTCAATGGGGGCCGGGAAGGATTTTTTTGCTGCCAGGCCCTGATTAACATGTGGGCCGGACAGTTTTTCGCCTTCCCCGCAACGCATGTTGATTCAATTGGCCGTACAGGGAGAGGTTGGATTTCTTGACTGTTTTTCTCTGTCACTCTCTGCAGGGGTCCAGGGAGTTAGTTAACGGGGTCAGTAGAATTATCTGTTGTTAAGTCATCTCCTTATGAGATGGGGCCACAGACAAAGCTAGAGCAAGGGTGGCCAGCTTCCAAACCAGGCTCAAGAAGGAGGGCTGAGCTACACACCTGAGGCAGGGGCGGTCCCGGGTGGGGTCCCCGCCTTCTCTCTTGCTTTGGTCACAAGAGGTTACGTACCTCCCTGACCAGCCGGGCGGCGACTGCCAAGTTAGTTTTGCAGTTTTTTTGCATTATAGGCTGGACCCAGGAGGGAAAATGCCCCGGCCCCAACTTTTAACTTTTCAGTCAATCAAGAGTGCGGCCTTTAAATCCCACAATTGTGTGCTTGTCTTCTTCCAGGGTGTTGGGACAAAGGCAAGGTCCTGCTGATATTCAGATTGCTGGATTCAAAGTCCATAGTGCTGTCCATTACACCATGGGAGCACACGGGGGGGCTGGCCCTCCACATGGGAACACTCATGTCCCGGACCAGTCTCCCACACAACAGCGGAAGGGAACAGTTCTTGCATTCACTCTGGCCTGTCAACTTGAGAAGAGACCCTTACAGGAAGGAGCAGCGCCTTGTTGATCGAGGGGCATGGTTCTCACTTAGGGCATGAGTAGAGCAGAGAGCACTTACCTATAAAACAGGTATACCCATCGAATTTCCAGTGTCCATATTGACCCAACACATTGGGTACCAAATGCAGAAGGCTAGCAGTCAGCAAGCAACACAGGAGCTTGCAACACAGAGCCAAGCACAAACGGCAAGTCAACAGAGGAATTTGCCCTGGGGACTTGCCGTGGGAGGCAGCTTGAAAGGGAGACTCAGTTGGTGTGAGATAAGGCAAGACCCCCTCTGCATATTTAAGTGGGAATCCTGCATGACACCCCTACACCACTGGCACCTCAGTGGAGGCCTACGGATTGCAGCTCTCTCCCAATGAGGATGGGCCTTGGATGGAAAGCCAAGGTCCTGTCGAGACTCAAACTCAGATTGTTGAATGAAGAGTCCAGAGTGCTGACCATTACACCACGGGACCATGCTGGGAGGCTGGCCCCCTGCATCGGAACACTCATGTCCCTGGCCATTTTATTACTGTGTTTTAGGATTGTGCAGCACTCCAACCACTATTTGGCAGGGGGGGGGGCTATAAAAATAAAATTATTATTAATATTACAGAGATCTTGCTCTGTGAGCCCTGTTGGATCAGCCTCTGCTCTGGAGGAATGCCTGAACAACATAGGAAGCTGGGTGTGTCAGAGCTACCTCATTTTCAATCCAGGGAAGCCTGAGATGATGCTGGTGAGGTGGGGCAGCTGATAGGAGGAAGGATACCCTCTCCTCCCTCAGAGCACTGCATGTTGCAAGGGTTGACGTGGAGATCGTGGGCCAGCTAAAGAACTTGGATGTTCTAGCTTCCGGCAATGCTTCTCCATCGTTTACAGCTTGTTCATTCAACAACACAGCTGCTTACTGGTTTGAGCAGCTGCGATCACAGGACTCCTGTCCTGCGTTCTTTGCATTGGCTGCTTGTAGAGTCGGGAATGAATTTAAAGTTGCACTGCTGGTTTTTAGGCCCCTAACTGTATAAGCTCTGGTTGTATTCATGACCTGCTCCTGGAGCCTGCACTGTTGGGTACCTGTGCTTAGAAACTACCCGTTGTTTGGGGATCCTATCATTGCACCTTAACTCGGTAGGCAATCGAGCCTTTTCTGTAGCAGGTCCCTCACTGCCTCCAGAGGTTCATCGCAGTACGCAGTTCCTCCCTTCTTACCTTCAAAAAGCACCTGAAAACTTTTTTGTTCCTGAAGTGTTTGAGGAAGACTCACTACTGGTTCCCCTGCATGTATTTTTTCCTCCCCTTTTAATGGTTTTTAATGGATTTTATATGCATTTAAAGTTATTATGGTGTTTGAATTGTATTTTTAATGTTGTGAAACACTCAGAGCACTATCCGACAGAAGAGCGCTATACAAATAAAATGTATTATTATTATTATTATTATTAGTTCTGATTCTGGGACTCCCTTTTGCCTCCATTACCAGAATATCTCATCTTTGTGCTCACTTACAAATGGCAGGATACCGAACCCTCAACAAAAAATCCTGAGTCAACGTGGCTGCCTACAAACTGACTTGCGCGACTTCTTTAGGTTTCCCCCTCCCCCTTGCCAGTCACATAAGCCCTGTGCCCTCCCCCATGTTTTGGAATGGGCAATTGCTTCAACAAGCTAGCCCCTAGATAAGGATAAATACTACCACCAAGGTCTTGGCACCCTGTGTTTTTTCATGGCGTGCTATTACATTCTGAGATGCAAAGGGAGCTTTGCTTTCCTGGCCATCCCCTTATCTCAGACAACCCCTTTGTGTGTTTTTAGTGGAATGCCATAACACAATTATTTAGTAGACTGTGTAGAGCAAGGGGCTGACATTTCAGAAACCATATCAGGCAGCTGGAGTTTGAGAGCCTAAAGCCCATGGCAGCAGAGGGAATTTTCACTAGGTTCTCACTAGCAAAGTCAATTATATTCATTGTAAGAAAGCAGGATGTTAATCAGGGTCCCCATGGAACAAGGCGACAGAGCATAAACTTAGAGCTCATGCCAACAGCTACAGTTTTTAAAACAAGGATTTTTTTTACAGCCACAGGACTTTTATTACATCTGGATCAACCACTTATTTTCCTGTGTGTTTCTAACACATTCTTTGTTCCAAAGTAAATAAATATCAGTTAGTGCATTCTGCTGTCCTGTAATTGTAGCAGACAGTGACAATGTGTTGGTGGGTGTCGAAATATACTTCAGTGGCAGAAAGTTTGCCTCTCAGCTACTGTATTTCAAATTGCTTATGCCTGTACATTGATCATATTCAACTGGTGGGGCAGAACAGATCTGACAAGGTTTGGGAAAATCTATCCTTTTAGACTGAGGCATAGTGGAATAGTGCTTAATTGGCCCTTTTTCAGTTTCAGAGGCTTGCTGCTAAGTATTTATTTTGGTGTAGAAACCAGCTGGCTTCACAGTAGGACAAACTTGGCAAGACTGAAGCATCAAAGTCTGTGTGAGTTTTGCAAGATATGATTTATAGCTCCTTTTTTATTGTACAGTACAGGGAGAAGCCAAAAGTGCATAATCCTTTTGGATATGAAGAATCCAATAGGCTTCCTTGAGCAATAGCCAGCATGAGGCAACTGGCCCCAGCAGATTTTTTTGTTATGTTTTGGCAATTTTGTGTTTCCTTCCTGAACTGACATAATCCTGGAAAGATTACAGAAAATTCCTGGGGTTTTTAAAACTGGTCTGCTACTCTGCAATGCAGCAGCCAATTCAATGAAAGAACACAGCACCAAAGTAAAGACAACTTTTAAAATTAGAATCGACTTTAAATTATTCCCTTATAAAAAATTAATTTAAGAAAAGCATTTCTCCGGAGTGCTTTCAGCTAACCACAGTTGTTAAGGATGCTCAAGCATGCAGTCTAACAGACAGCCTTCTGGGGCTATAAGCTTACTAAGCTGCTGTTTTCAGTGCTCGCTTGCCTTTTGGTCAAAATCTTCTTCCTCATTTTTGCTTTGGGCTGCTTGTCAGGAAGCAACATAAGCAGCTAAGAGTGTCCTTGGCCATGGCGCTTTTCTTATTTCTTTTAGAATTTGGATATAATAAAAACATGTTAAACCTTTTGTTATAGAGCCTAAATAACAACATTCCAACAGTTTATTTCAAAACAGCCAGACTGAAGGGTCTAAGGGCTAAAGCATTTATCTTTCATGTATCAAATGTAAATGAAGGTGAGAAACATCATTGGGTATTTTCAGACGTGACGGGGCCGATTGGCCCCGGCACGGAAACAACCCTTTCATTCCCCGCCGGGGCCGCCACGTCATAGGCTAACAGATGCGGTGGCCGATCCCAGCGGGGAATTCAGGGAGGGGGCGGGACTGTGCGGCGCAACGTGTGGCTACACAGCCCCACCCTCCCACGCTGCCCAGGCCGCCCACCCTCCAGGAGATGGGCAGGTGCTGCGGCCAATGCGCCCGGCTGCCCCCCCCCCGGCATTGACCAGGGCCCGGAATCCCGCCGCGGATTCCAGGCCGTGGTCAGGGGACAGATGTTACTGTCCCCTTCATCACGGGGTGGGTGGGTGTGTCTCATTCACCATGCGATCGGGGATGGTCCGGCCAGGATTTCTGATCGCGTGGTGAATCTGATTCCCTGCCGCGATTGACTATGGCAAACATCTGGGGGGGGGGAACTTCCGGTTCCCCAACAGACATTACGAGGCCATTCCCCACCACAGGGTATTGACTGTGGTTGAGCGTGGTCTCGTAACATCTGAAAATACCCAGTAAAACAAAAATCTTAAAAACCCATAGTGCACCAGAACTCAATTCTGCAAAGAAATCTCTGTGCTGAGGAAGTTGTCCTTCAATTGAATCAAAGGCATTCCCCACTTTGCAGAATTGCACTGCTGGAGTGGTCCGATGAAGCTTCAGAAACATATATGTTTCTGCAAAAGATTCTGTGACTGCAGAGGCCCTCCACTGCACCATAGCGGGGGGTGGGGGGGGGATTGCTGCATCCCTTCTTTAAGAGGGAGCATGGAGGTGGCTGCAAGGGGATGAGAGAAACCCCATTGGTCGGCTTGGGAGCCACATGAGTGACTGCCCAGGCATCAGGTGCATGCATGGGCACTCATGATTGTACGGCGCGGGGGCAGGCTCCTCCCCTTATAGGGGGGGTAAGGGAACCTGCTGCCCATGTGCATGCGCGGGACTCAGCCAGGCTCATTCGCACCTGTTTTCCCTCAGAGCCAGCAGCAGCTATCTGGTGCTTCTGCAAATGGGGGAAGGGCTTGATCTTAAGGTGCGAGGGGAGTATGGGGAAATGGAAGAAGAAGGTCACATGGGGGGGCTGGTTACAGAGTCCAGGGAGCCCCTGCAGCTGGGAATTGGGGAGGCTGAGGACAACCACCCCCCCATAGGAGTATAATGAGCAGCTGCCTTAGGGCCTGTGAGGCTTTGGCCGCTAGTCTCTGGAGGGAGAGTTCCCCACAGGACTCCCTTGGGGCCCAAGGGGGGGGAAGGTCATAGTGAGGCTGATGAAGCAGTGGTAGTGGCTCTCCCCCACCCCACACACACACAGTTGCGAAGGGGGGCAGGACCATTTCCAAACCAGCCCGGTATAGGTCACAGGGAGAGGAAGGGTGCCCAGCCTATGCCCCTCATGGAACTGGGTTTTATTCAGGAGAGGTTTCTCCCCCGGGGATGGGGGAGAATTGCCCCCTACCGTGGACAGGGATAGGAGTGTGGAAAGGGATAGAGGAGCAACCAGGGCGGTAGGGGGCTACCTCCCGTCTGGAGAGGCGTTTCATCCTTTGGACCATGGGTCTCAGTATGGGTAGCAGCAGCCGCCGGTGCCAAGGTGCAGGGTCTCCGCCTCTCTTGGAGTCCCCCCTGGGGGGGCAAGAATTTGTCTCCCCAGCAGGTGATGGGCCTGGCATGGAGGAAACCCAGCAAGGAGATAGGGAAGAGGAGGACGGGGCGTACAAAGATAAGATGTGGCGTCACATCCAGGCCTTGAAGCAGGAGTTGGGAGACATTGTTGAGCGGAGGCATGGGGCGCTAGGGCGCATGACGGCGGAGGCCTGGGGACACCACCAGACATCACCAGAAGGTGAGGATTATGGGATTCCTGTTGAGGGCGGCGGGGAACTGGGAGAAACCCCTGACAATGTCCATTGGTTAGTAGCGAGTGAGCCTCACTTACGGCAGCCATTAGAGATACGGGATAGGAATGAAAGGCAAAACCCGGCCTGGGGACCTTATGGGGAAAAGAGACAGGCAGGGGAACTACAAAGGCCCGGACCACTGCTTGCACCAGCCCAGGGACAGCATACAGTAACCCAGATGCTCTGGTGGACTGGTGCATGGGTTAAGGTCACACCTATAGACCCCCCAAAGGGGCAGCAGTCTCAGTACAGGGGTCCTGCACAGGGGTATGGTCAAGTACAAGGTTTGCCAAGTGGGGGTGTGATGGAGGAGTTGCCCAGATGGGGGAGGGCTCAAAAGCAGGGCCGCAATTCCCGCCCTCTCCCCCTCCCCCCCGGGGGGCGGGTATTCGGAGTTGTCTGCCCTGATTGGTGAACACCTAGCCAATACAACTAGGGAGAGAATATTGAGGGGCAAATATATTGACATTTTCCCTCTTTTGTTCAGTGATCCCATCATGGATCCGGCTGAACAGGAGGAGGAGAAGTTTAGGAGGCCTAAGGTAGACAGGAACTGGGAGAACTGGACTTCAGCCTTTTCTATTTATTTGGGGGTTATGTTACAGGTACATCTCGAATGGGTGACAGAGCTTTTGAAGTATTCTGATATTATAAAGAGGGCATATGGGGTCGGCCCCCCTGGTGCGTGGCTCCATTTTGATGAGGCTTTTCGCCATAGGACTTCTTTTATGGTTTACGCTGGGATGTGCATGCACAGGATCTCTGGCTTGACTGCATGGTCAATACGACCAATGCACCCAAGACAGACAGCGGTCATGTCTTGGTAAAGGGTGGTGTAGCCCCTGCAAACATTCCGCAGAGAGGAGAGGGTAGACATCCTGGTGGACTCACCTGTTGGGAGTATAATCGGAATGGAAGGTGTTCACGGGGGTCTTGCAAATTTCACCATGCGTGCTCAGTTTGTGGGGGTTCCCACTCATATTCCAATTGTTACAGCAAGCAGGAGGACCGGGTAAAGGAAATGCAGGGAGTCAACAAGCGGGGGGGGGGGGGGNCTGTTGGGAGTATAATCGGAATGGAAGGTGTTCACGGGGGTCTTGCAAATTTCACCATGCGTGCTCAGTTTGTGGGGGTTCCCAGGTAACCATAGGAGGAACCAGCAAGGAGGAGGACTGGGTAAAGGAAATGCAGGAAGTCAACAAGGAGGGGGGGGGGGGGAGCAGGAAAGGGGCCCAACCCTGGTCAAAATTGAGAGGTTGCAGGAAATGTTGCTCCAACACCCTGATCAGGGAGAGGTTAAATACATTCTGAAAGGTTTTAAGTTAGGTTTTATCATTCCGGCTGACTCGGTACATCAGGTTAAAGAGGCCTGTAACCTCAAATCTGTGCAGGGACTGGAGGACATAGTTAGGCGAAAGATCTGTAAAGAGGTGAAGGAAGGGCGCATAGCGGGTCCTTTCCCCTCCCCTCCCCTCGAATATTTTGTGGTTTCCCCTTTGGGGGTGGTGCCCAAGAAGGTTCAGGGAGAGTTCCATCTAATACATCATCTCTCATACCCCAGAGGATGCTCAGTTAATGATGCGATCCCTAAAGAACTTTCAACCATCTGGTATACCCCTTTTGGTGAGGCCATAGATAGGGTAAGGCAGCAGGGTAGAGGTGCCCGGTTAGCAAAGTGTGACGTGACATCAGCATTCAGATTGCTCCCGGTCCATTCAGGTAGCTTTAGAATATGAAATTTGAGGGCCAATACTATTACGATAGAGCCATGCCTATGGGCTGCTCGATTTCATGCTCAGCTTTTGAGCGATTCAGCACCCTCGTTGAATGGATTTTTAAGGGACGTATGGGATGGGGTGGGGTGGGGTGACAGATGGGATGGGGTGACAGTGCTTTACTGCCTGCCCCGGCCGGGGCAGGCAGTAAAGCACTTGGTCTAGAGTGCGGGTTGTTGGCACTGCAGGAGAGAGTGTGGCATGGTGCTCTCAGTTATTAGTTGCACCTTCTTTTTAATATGGCTGCCCCATTATCACAGTTGGTTTTTGAAAATAAACCCCCAAACTTGTGGATCAAGAGGGTCACGAAAAAAGTGAATCATTTAGGATTCTCTCCTGAGTCCCTAATTCCTTTAGGTTATAAAGGGGCAATGGATAGATTGTCTGATATTATGTGGCAGGAGACATTTGCTACCATCTGGGAGAGTAGGGCATTGGGAAATTATCTTTTGATTGCTAATAAATCGCGATCCCCTATGCCTTATCTGGTTAAAAGTAACATTCCAAAAAAGAGGAGACTATTCATTTTAGCAAGCTTAAATGCCTTCCCTTCGAACCTGGTGGATGGGAGATATAGGGGAGTACTCTTGGCAGAGCATAAATGCCATTGCCAATTACAGCAAGTCGACACATTAGACCATATCTTGTTGTATTGTCCTTTATTTGAGGAGGCCAGTAAAAGGTTTATTTCCCCCTTAGTAGCTCCCCTTCCGGGAAGACAAGTTGAATTTTATGTGAAGTATTTATTGGGTGATCGCTCCTCTTTTATTACGGCTGAAGTGGTAGAATTTCTTTGGAGAGTATATATTAAAAGGCAAAAAATTAAGACACCTGTTTAGAAATTATGATGAATGATTCCTAAGAGATTAAAAAGGAGTATATTGGTTTTAAGTGAACTGGTTTTAGATTGTATACTTTTAAAACTTTATTATGTTTGTTAAAATTTATGAATAGGAACCAAATTTTATACCAAGTTATTTATTTATTTATTTATCTTTATATGTGTTTGTAATGGCCTGATGGCTAGGCAAATGAATAAACAAACAAAAAAGGTTACTGTCAGAGCATTACAATCTTTATTAGGCAGTCTCAATTTTGCTTGTCGGGTAGTGGCCCCTGGATGAGCATTTCTGTCCAGGTTGTACACTCCTCTGCAGGACATCCCACCGCAATATCATCACGTTAGGGTCACCCGTGATATGAAGGAAGATTTAGGGATCTGGGCTACTTTTTTGAAGAGTTTTAAATTGTGAAGAGTGTCTAAATTGCAGGAGGAATTGGGCAGCATGTTTTGAGCAAGAGTTGGTGGGGGTAGGGACATTTCATTATATGAATGCCCCTTTTTTGGTGGCGGGGGTCCAGTATGGTTAGTAGGTGTTTTTTAGCCAGCATAGGTTATTGAACAGAGGGATCTCAACAAGAGATGGGGAGGCAACACCAGGTGGATATGCAGGGCATGGCTGACGCCTGGGGTCGTCACCCTGGGAGAGGTGTCAGGCGGGGGTAGGGGCACACAAGGCCCCCAACCTTAATGGCACCTATACTCCTTACTTGTGCCCACATGGGCTTTGCCTTCCCTTCGGCCCTGGCCAGTGAGCTGTTCGAAGGGAATTGTTAATAATGTTTGGGGGCTGGCATCGGAGGGCATATCCGAGCCAGGCACTTGTTTAAATGTAGAGTAAGTTTTAATTCACCCAAAATACTGGACCCATGAATTGTTTAGTAGCAGTTCCCACCAACATACTTGCTCTGTTTCATTAAAGAGTGTGGCCATTTGATTCCATGCTATGTCTCCACGTCTCATTCCAGGGGGTGCGCCTGCAATTATTCCATGCTGCAGTGCTCCCCTCTTCAAGTAGCATTTGGAAATATCAGCCCATTGGCTTGGTTTTAGTGGTCTCTACATTCCTCATGGGGCAGTCAGTTGCATCCCCAACTTTGGCCTCTTCCCTCTGGCTTGCACGACTACTGAAATGAAGCACAATTTAAATCTAGGATATGAAAATAAGTTTATGACAGTCAACAACAGCAACAGTTCTTTGGGGCCAAAGCAAAGCTTCTAACCCTCCTCATTCAGCAGTCATGGATACTGAACTCTGGGTGTTTCAGAAAAGTGCCTCCCCACCCAGTACCCACTGTGCTTGTGCGAACGCCCCACAGTTAACCAGTGAATACTGGGTGGGTACCAGGTGGGTAAAGCGCTGGTCTGAAAACCCCCTCCATTGCATACAGGCTGCTACAGGTGAGGAGATGAAAAGATGCAGGAGAACTGGTGAAAGGCTCCAATAAATCCACTATGAAGTAGTTGTAAAATACAGCATGTCTGTTCAAATGGTTGATTGCAGACACCTGAAAGTGCAGACTGGTTATTCAGAATAGGAAAAAATAAGGGAAAACATCTTCAGCAATCACTGAAGGGGAAAACATATGCCCTTAATGTCTATAAGGACTTAATATATTGTATGACCAGTTGGAAAAATAATCCCCCTAGAACTTAGCAGATCAGGCTTGCAGTCTCTCTCTATTAGAGATGTAGAGAGCAGGTAGAGCTACTACCATGTTTAAGGTAGTCAAAGGGAGACAAAGCACTATTGGGGCCAACTGCTACCTTATCTAGAATTTTGATCTCCCACATTCAGGGCTTGAAGGATTAGCTTCATGCAATGTCAGCTTCCTCATGGTGATAAAAAAAAAAGAGTACTAATGAAGCAAGCTTCTTATAAGGAGGAAATTTTTTAAGATAATCCTTTTCTCCGCAAGAGTGAGGAAGCCCTTTTCTTTCAATTAGAGCATTTCCCTTAGAAAGCCAATATGATTAGAGGACAGAAAAGAAAAGCATTGGGAGAGTGAAGAAATGGATTCCATGTCAAAGCTAGTCACTAACGAAATTCTAATTTATTTAAGGCCTTTCTTTTTGATCTTGGGTTGCAGTACTCTTGGATTTGGTTTTAAGCTTCTCCCTTCTAAATCCTGCATAGGGTTAAGTGCATCCCATCACATGGACATTGGCATGGAGATATTGGCTGCAACTTTGCAGCTGGATCTAGAGCAGGCATCAATGGGTTGAAGTTGCATTATTTGAAAGATGTAAATAGCTTTATTGTGTAGCCACTGGCTTTTACAATAACCAAGAATAAATACAATAGAGTAAAATAAATAGATAAAATAAAATAGGTAAATGCATGTTACAACAAGATTGTGATATAAACAGTACCAATAAAATGGCTGTGATCCCACAAGGAATACCTCACCTCCTACCCGACATCCCCATGACCTGAGTAACCCAGACGTATTTAGGAAGGGAGCCTCTCACCAAAATATCCCAGTACTGGCAAAGGTTAGCTCCTTTAATGGAGTGTTAGAAAAGAGAGTCCTTCTTACATGGCCAGGACAATCTAAATTCTGGCTGCCCCTTATTTCCCAACTGAGTTGGCCCATAGGCTACACATTACCCCATTCCGACCTGGGGTTAAGACCTCGTCTGTGAGCACTATCCCCTATTTAGGGAGAAAAAACCCCTATTGTGGAAAATAATTAGCTAGGCGTAGTTATAGTTGCTCGTCGGATATGCAAAATAGCCAGGCCTAGCGCTGCAACAACCCTGGTCGTATCCGAGTCCACCGGGCTTAAAAGTCTACGCGTCTCCCAGTCAGCCCCACGTGCTCTTTCCCTCGTTCCTCCAAGGTATTTGGTTTTAAGGCCTGTTAGTGCAGGGCAGCGAAGAAGAATGTGTTCCACTGTGTCTACTTCCCCTAGATTACACAGCTGGCACACTCTCAGTGCCCCTAAGGTTTTCTTATACCGGCCCTCTACTAAAGCAGAGGGAAATGAATTGGTACGGAGCTTAAAGAAAGCTACCCGCTTTGCTGCATCCGTCCAATTAAAGAGATAGAATTTTCCTGAGCCCCAGGGGTTAAAGGGAAAATACTTAGGGGCCACCTTCTGTTCGGCTAGGAGTGCTGTTTCCATCTGCAGTGTTTGGTCCTCTATTCTCCTCTTAATTAACTGTCTTGCAGCCCTATATCCAATGGGCCTCAGACTCTCCACCGAAAACCCCAAGTAACGAACCCCCTTCTCAACCAACCGACTCCATGGGGCCAGAAGGCCTCCCTCTATTGCCATAGATGAGAGAGAGGCTTTACAGGGAGGGGAAAGTACCATTTTTAGCCATACAATGACTAAAACCTGCAATGCGTGAGCTCTGAGGGGGAGGCTGAGCGTCTCCCTCCTCAGTAGGACCTGTGGCAGTCCTCGAGGAGCATCCAAGATTGCTCTGAGAAATCTATTCTGGATACTTTCAAGATGCTGGAGAAAAGATACACCCCAAACCGAGAAAGTGTAGAGAAGCTGGCTTATAACTTTCATTTTGAATAGTCGGAGTGCTGGTGGTACTAATTTCCCTCCCTGGCCATAGTAGAATTTTATAATTGATGTCATAGTTTTCCTGGCCAACATGGATGCTACCTCTAGATGGTCTCTCCAGCTAAGGCGGGAGGAGAAAATCACCCCGAGGTACTTGTACCGTTGTACTTGCTCTATCTTTTTTGTCCCAATTGCCCATGGGCGGGTTTCTGAGTGCCCTCTAGCTCTAACCACCAAGACCTTTGTTTTTCCAAAATTAATTTGCAGATGTTCTTTTTGGCAATAGGCTCTGAACGCTTGCATTGTCCGTTTTAGTCCTATTTGTGTCTGTGACATTAGCACTGTGTCATCTGCATAGAGTAGAAGGCTAACTCTAGGTGTACCAACCTTAGGGGCTTGCGTGTTGATAAATGACATGGCCTGAATTACGTCATTGATGTATAAGTTGAAGAGCGCCGGGGCCAGGAGGCATCCCTGTCTCACCCCGGCCCGGACTGGAACTGACTCAGATACTGCTCCATGGGTGTTATAACGGACCCAAAGAGAGTTTCCTGTATGAAGCCGGGTGATGAGATATAATAGTCTGGGTTCCATACCCATATCCCTCAGCTTCATCCATAATCTCTCTCTATTTACAGAGTCGAAGGCCTTTGCTAGATCTACAAAGCATAGATAGAATTTTTTCCGCTTTGTAGTATACCTGGCCACTAAAGCTGCTAACATATGTATATGGTTTAGTGTAGCCAGGCCTTTTTGGAAGCCGGCCTGTTCAATTTCGATAATACCAGCTTCATCAAGCCATACTTGTAGTCTCTCCAGCAATACCCTGGTATATAGCTTTGCGATAATGCTGAGGAGGCTAATAGGCCTGTAGTTCTCTGGTAACTGTGGATCTCCTTTTTTAAAGATGGGGACAATAATACTAGTCTTCCAATCCGGTGGGAAAGCACCAGTTTCGTTAAGATATGAAAAAAGGGGTGCCAGCAACCTAGCCCACCATATCGGATTCCTTATCAAAACTTCAGGGGAAACAAAATCAGGTCCTGGAGCTTTCCCTACTTTTAGTTGCTCAATAAGTGGTACTAACTCCTCTGGAGTTATTGGGGGCCACTGTGGGAATCTCTCTGATAATATGACGTCCGGGGATGGACATATTTCCTCAGACCCGGCATACAAGGATCTATTAAACCTCTGCCACAATGCTGGGTGTACACTGTCACCCCTCACAAAACCATCCTTCCTTTGCGATGCTCTAATGAGGGTCCAAAAGCGTCGAGAGTCTTTGTCTTTTGCTGCTGCTAATAGCTTAGCCCATTGTCTCTGGGCAAAGCTATTTTGTTTAGTAGTTCGAATGTCCCGGTACTTTTTCCGTTGCTCCACTATCTGCAGCCTAAGTGCCTGGTTAGGGTGCACCCTAAGTTTCCTGGCGGTTCGTCTAAGCTCAGATCTTGCCCTACGACACTCTAGATCAAACCACACAGGAGTTGTATGGGGTAGAGTAGTAGTATGTGACGGTCCCACATTCTTCTTAGTAATAATAGGAAGAATCATAGAATCATTATTTGAAAGAACCAGTATTCAAGCCAACCAACCCAAACACAGTCATAGTTTGACTTGTACATGAGGCAAAAGAAAGGTGGGTAATGGGTATGCTAGTCAGAATATCCGACCTGCACTGAGCAAGATAAGGGTAAGAATTTGGGAGGCAGGAGTGCCACTAGAGGCAGAAACCCCAATTATTAAGAAACCAAAGCACATATAATTTTTATTATTAATCGTTCTGCAATTATTGCCATTATTATTCCCTTGTACGGAGTAGTGTTCACCAAAAATTTTTATTCTAAACACTAGCTCCACAGCTTTCTAAACTGTGAAAGGCCACTTGAGAGATGTAATCCACAGCAGTGGAAGGAACCACTACCACTGATGTGGTCACATGCACACATAAGCCAGGCCCTAGGACCTTCAGAAGAACCCCAGTTCAAGGCTCTATCTTCCAAGTGACAGGAGCAACACAACTGGGCTATTACTTCTATAGAAATAGTTAATACACTTGCCAGGTAACTTAAATAGTTGTTCACTAGTTGTAGTCATTAAGAGTGTAGTTGGGTATCTAAGTGTTGTATTTACTATGCAAGAGTCCTTAGTGCTTGCAGTAAGGACCGGGGCTTGAACTGGCACCTTGTGGTGACTTCTCAACACCACCAGCTCACTCTGGCCAGGGTCCAGGGCTAGTACTGAAGGCCTTCTCCCGTGCTGGTCATGCTATACACTCAATGCCCCCAGCTTACTGACTCTCTACCGCCTGCCTGCAATATAAAGGCTTACATATAGAGCCTGAGGTGGATGACATGTCAGACTTTCTTACTTTGAAGGTTACACACTCAATGAAATTAACTGTCAGCAGATTTAAAAACAAAATGAGTACTTTGTCACAAAATGGACAATTAGCCTGTGGAACTCATGGCCAATGGATGTCGTGAAGACCAATAGCTTAACCAGCCACAAAAAAGTATTTTTAAAAGATTCTTTTCAAAAAAAATCTTAGAAGATAAGTCCATAACTGACTATTAGTCAAGTTGGTCAGAGGATGAGACTTCTGACTGTTGGTTGATGGTGAATGGCAGGAAATGGATCACTCCATTATGACCTGCTGTGCACTTCTGTGAAGCAACCAAAGCTGGTCACTGGCCATTTTCACATAGACCGCAGCGCCTCCACAGTCCGTGGGTGATGGGTGGAGGCGACAGTGGGTGAACGGTGCATGGGCGGCCCGTACGACAGACACCCACCCATCTCCACACATGGAGCATCTGCCATTGACTCCTGTTGCTCCATGTGTGGGGGGATTGGTGGAAGGGGGTAGAGGTGGGTGGAGCGTGTACACACCCCCGCCCACCCGCTGCGGCGATCCCACGGATGCCCCCCCAAGTGGGTGAGAGTGGGGGGTGTCTGTTCAAAAAGGACGATTGTTAGAGACAGGATGCTGGGCTAGATGGGCCATTGGTCTGACCCACTCTGGCTGTTCCTAAGTGCTTTAATTTTTTAACTACTTTAGAACTGCCCTACGCTGCCAGAGTAATGTATGGTGCCCTTGGAGTAAACGAGAGCAAAGCACTATTGGCTAGTTTATGCACACACGCACACACACAATTTAAAAATAAAAAATAGTTTACACCACAAGAATTTCTATCTTCAACTAAAATTGTAGTGGAGACAGGCCACCAATCTTACTTTGATATAACTAATCAAGGAAAATTTATTTATATTTTTTTATTTATTTACATTTATTGACCGCCCCCTCACGCCTACGACATCCTGGGGTGGCTCACAACAAATAAAACAATGATAAAACTCATAAAAACATCATCAAGTAAAAATAATTTTAAAAAGAATCCCCCCCAACATTTACTATACACCCCTCACCCCTCCCCACCAAAGGCCTGGGTGAACAGCCAGGTCTTACAGGCTCGGCGAAAAGCCATCAGACCTGGGGCCAGGCAAACTTCCTCCGGGAGGGAGTCCCAAAGTCGCGACCCAGCCACTGAGAATGCCCTCTCCATTGTGGCCCCCCATTTAACACAGGGGACCTCCAGGAAGGCGCCCCCGGCAGACCGCAGGGATTGCCCTGAGGCGCGGAGGGTGAGGCGGTCCCCAAGATATGAGAGGCCCAGACCGTGTAGGGCTTTATAGATCAACACCAACACCTTGAAACTGGCTCGGTACACCATAGGCAGCCAGTGCAGAGTGTGGAGCACAGGTGTTACATGCTCCTGCCACCTCGTCCCTGTAAGGAGACAGGCCACCGCATTCTGCACCAGCTGCAGCCACCGAACCAGAACCAAGGGAAGCCCCACGTAGAGCACATTGCAGTAGTCTAGCCTTGAGGTGATGAAGGCGTGAATAAGAGTGGCCAGGTTGGGCCCGGAAATGCATGGGCGCAGCCTCCGTACTCGATACAACTGGCGGAAGGCGGTTTTAGCCACCGCCTCCACCTGTCAATTCAGATGGAGGCCCGGATCCTCCAAACCTGTTGGGCTACGGGAGGGCAGACCCACCCCCCCACAAGAGGAGCCAGCACCTCCCTCACCCTACCCAACACCATCACCTCCGTCTTATCAGGATTGAGCTTCAGTCTGCTCTGCCGCATCCAATCCGCCACGGCCTCCAAACATTGGGAAAGCAGTGAGACGGCAGGGCCTGGGTCGGTCGAAAACGAGAGGTACAGCTGAGTATCATCAGCATATTGGTGACAGCGCACCCTGAACCCTCTCATGATCTCCCCCAGGGGCTGCATATACACATTAAACAAAAGCGGAGACAAGATCGAACCCTGCGGAACGCCACAGGTCAAAGCCTGGGAGCTCGATGTTTCAGCCCCCAGCACCACCCACTGGCTTCTCCCAGAGAGGAGTGAGCGGAACCACCCAAGGACAGTCCCGTCCAGACCCCCCAGGTCTTGCAGCTGTCTCAGCAGCAGCCCATGGTCCACGGTGTCAAAAGCGGCCGAGCGATCTAACAAGATCACGAATGTAGAACATCCTGCATCTATCTCCCGGCAGAGATCATCCACCAAAGCCACCATTGCCGTCTCAGTACCATAGCCGGGGCGGAACCCAGACTGAAAAGGGTCAAGGAAACCGATACGGTCCAGATGCGCCTGGAGCTGCAGAGCCACTACCTGTTCAATAACCTTCCCTAAAAAGGGAAGATTAGAGACAGGACGGTAGCTGGCGAGTGCGTCCACATCCAGTGAAGGCTTCTTCAGCAGGGGACGCACCACAGCCTCCCCTGCCAAAGGGAAGCATTAACCACCCTCGCCAGAACCGACATCAATATCTCCCTGGAGGCTTTCACCAACCAGGACGGGCACGGATCTAATTCACAACTAGTGGCTCAAACAGACCCCAGGACATCCACCGCATCGGCAGGCGTCACTTCCTGAAACTCATCCCAGAAAGATCGACCAGACGGTGCCCCCATAACCTCATGCTCCTCACTTACTGCATCCAACCCGGTGTCGAAATTACTCTGGATCTGAGCGATCCAGAGGGAAATGAGGGGGAAAGTGTCATCAAAGCAAATTCCCCCTCCCCCAATATAGGTAATCACTTAGCTTTACTTTGCAAGATAAACTAGTCACAAATCTTCCCCAATGATCACACCCTACACTTGTTATATCTACTAAGCACATAATGGAATTGTTTTTTAAAATGTCCATGGATATTTCTTTTTTCTTTGCTTTCAATATCTCCATTTTATAAAAATCCGTAACAACCCCACCCCCAAAAAAACAAAAAAACACCAAAACATTCTTCAAGAGGAAGGAGTATTATTATGTACAAAATGTTGCTTGTCATTCTTGCTCTCTACAGTGCACTAGTTACTGCACCATTTCAAGGTTCAAAATCATTACATTTTGAAAACAAATATAGTATTTATTTAATCTATTGCTAAAATGTTTAATTTGCTCTGTAGATTTTAAAATGCCATCTCTTACAAAAGATACTTTTATGCCACTAAATAAACAAAACTTACTTTCTGACTTCTGTCTTCAGATGTAATTATGTAGAAAGGTTAATAATGGATATCCAAGTACTTACACCAGTTCTGCCAATGTAAATTCTTTGTGAACACAAGTATGAGTTTCGATTAATGAAATGAATCAGTTCAATGCGCATTGCTGCATAGCTCATTGTACATGCATGTGACCTTCAGGTGACTTATCAATCACCACCTTTCCAGGGCTATTTTTAACACTCCTGATCAGCACTATGATAACTGTGTGTCCAGTCAGAGCAGCGACAACTGGAAAACAAAATCTTCAATTTTACATTAGGCCCCAGATCTAGACTTTAATATGTGGTTACAAAAGGAGAAAAAAATTCCTGAAGTGAAAGTCCTAGACATCAAAGTGGGAAACAAATTCTATGGTCCCAAGTTAAAAAGGGCATGGTAAGGAAATGTCCTGTTTATTCTCCTTGAACCTCAATTATTATATTCTGTGTAATACTTTCACTGTACACTTGTTATGCATTAAGCACATCATGGAGTTCTTATAAGAACTGCCCCAACAATGTCCAAACAAACATCCCCCAAAATGGTGATATATGCTCAAGACATCGTAGTCTTGTGAGTTCACATTACATGGAGTATTTTCAAATGTGACGCCACGACAGATGACGGCACCACCACGTTTGATCCCGCGCTGCAACATGCATAATGGGTGGGTGATGGGTGGGGAGGTGCTTGTCTAAAACACCCTATGATTTCAGGCTATTAACCTTTGTAGACCAGCTGTTCATGAATAACATGGCCATGGCACTATGCTCTTCCATGTACTCTTTTGTGACCATACTTTAGCGTCACCTGGTGACATGTTGACTGCTCTCCTTTGTTTGGTGCCACAACCTGCACTTGTCTCCCACATTCACTTATAGAAAATGCTTTCTGTAGCCATTTGTGGTGACTTGATCTTGAATAGTACAGAGAAACTTCTCTGTTTCATAAAGAGCTCTCCACTACCCTAGCCATGTTGGCAAATACTTACAGCCATGATATATTGAAGAAAGCATGGATTCAAATCTGCTCTGCAAGACCTGGTGCTGCTTTGATGATAGGATGAATCAGTCTCCTCCATGTTCTTTCCTAGTTCCAAATACCTGGAACCTCCTTTTACAAATTCATCCAGCCGTACCTGCCTCCAATGGAACTACACTGAGGACGAATGTTGTTCAGTAACTAACTGCTATTCTCTTCAGATGGCTGACTGGGTTCAAAATGAGGCAGAAGAGGCGGCAGGATTGCACCTTAGAGATTCACTGGTGAAAGGAGGCAGCAGCTTTCATAGGGGGTGGTCTAGTTCATTAGAGGCTGATCAGATTAATCAATGGCTACTTGACCAGGCTACATGACTATTACTTCTGGGTTCAAAGTAGAACAGCAACATTTTTTTCACACTCTTCTCAGCACCAAGTTGAGATCTATTACCAACATGGTCCACCTGGAGGAGTGTTCTTCCACAAGTTCCCTATCCAGGAGTAATGTCAGACAGAGATGGAAATAACAGTAGGATCAATCTCTGACTTACAGGTAGTCAAAATGTTGGTGTACAAACAACAGTATATATCCACCCCTTTGGTAATTACATGTGCATAGGATACCCTAGCAAGAAACACAACCACCCTGGATTTTTAATCTTCCCAAACATTTGCTTCCCAGTGAAATTAAGCATTAGACTTCTAAATGGTAGTTTAAAAATAAAGGCAATAATTTGTTTCCAGCTGGTACAATTGTTTAATAAAATGCCTGCTGTGTCTCCAGAAATAATATTCTCCTTTCCCCGGCAACACACATAATTACCCCGTCTTCAGGCCACCAGCACAATCCATCCAAAAGTGTTATCTTAAAGTACAAGATTCCCAATGACAGTAATTTGCCATATGGAGGAGTAATAATCATACGAAGAAAGAATCACAGATATACAAGCAAACTTGGGAAGAATATTCTAACAGAAGGCTGGGAGGAATATTCTAACAGGAGGCTGAAGATGCTTCTTTATTGCAGTAATTATTCATCAGCTGTTTTAATATATATTGTGGCAGGGCCCCAACAGTTCTCCAGAGGATCCTTCCTCAGTTCTGGACTATTAGCTCAGGGCACCCACCATAGTATACCAATTCCTACATTCAGGTTAGCGCAGGCCAGAGATCAGTCAAAGCTAGCAAGTCCCCTCCAGCTTCCTGGGTGTACAAGCAAAAGGGTTTGGGGGCTTTGGCCTCCTTCTCTCCTTATATATAGCCAACCCAGTTCACCAGCAAGTGGCTTCTCCCACTAACTGTGTGGGTACCCAACACAACACACCAAACACACACAAGCCCCTGTTGAGTGAAAACAAAAGGATAGATGCCACTTGCATCACTGTAGGATCTCTTGCCACTTGGGCACCTCACTGAACCTTTGCTGCCTCTCTGTTTCCAGACTAGGTTCCTGCTTCAGGAAGAGCCTCCTGCAGCTCACCAGTGGTCCAGTCTATCTGCTCAGGCAGCCCCCCCACCCTCTTAGTCCCAGGTCCCCTTCTCCAGAGCTATTTCCACTTCTCTCCCCCTGAGCACAATGAACGTCGTCCTTTTATGCTGACACCCCTCACAAGTGTCTCAAGTGCAGTGCTCTGCTCTCTGCTGCCACAGCACCTGCCCACTTTATCTCAGGCAAAGACATGGTCCTAGTCCAGTGGTGGCATTTACACCATCTGCACTAAACACCCTGCCACGGATCCATCCATGTGTTTATTATTCTATAAGCACATCACCAGCCATCTCTCTTCTCATCTCCATTCAAACCCCTCACTTTCTAGGTGTTAATCTTAGCACCTCCAGACTGCGGGGGTGGAGTGAGAAGAAAGGACACTCTCCAAATTGCAGGAGGCTGGATAAGAACACTACCTGGAGCTGTTAATTATCATGATTATGTTAATTTGTGTTGTTTGTCAACAGCCAAGGAGGGATGAAGCAGCAGATGTTGCCTGAGGGACGCTTTAGTGTTGAGTTGTTTTTGGTTTTTTTAATCATTTGCATAATGCATAACAGCTTTTCCTCTCCCATCCCCCAAACAAATATTTGACTAATAAAATAAAAAAGGAATATTTTGCTTTGCTTTCCTAAAACTTAAATAAGGTGACAGAGGTGAATAAGACATTCTTTATGGCATAATTGTCACTCTGGTATGGTACAACTGTTAAACATTCTGGTGGAATGTTTTGTAAATAGCTATGAATAATGCTACTTAGCATTCACAACCTGGAGCTGAAATGTATTGTTTCCCAGGCAGAGAGACCAAGTTTGAATATTCAAATGCAACCACAAAGGGTCCCCCCCCCACCCTTCCCTGTAAATAACTAAACATAAAATCTGAAGAAATCCTGCTAAAATCTCTGATGCAGAACGGTTTTAAAATAACATCAATAATGGCTGACACACAATTGGATGCTCCTGCGCATATGCCTTTAGAGGGGAAATTGTTTTCAGCAGGAGCATGATGAAAAAGAGAAGGCAGTGTATGTACAGAGCAATTTAAAAATGCCCAAACTCTCAGGCCTTAGCAAATACATTCAATTTACGTTCCTTGCACTGTATGCTGTCATTAAGCGAGGGTCACAACACCATACACATATAACCATCTGTCAGGACACAAAGGGGCACTGGCCTTGAACTTGTATCCTTTGGGTATCAGAGACAGGGGAAGAGCCCCACACACTGCTGACAGGCTGCTGTGGCAAAGCATTGGAATCTCGGTCCTCCTGACCCCCTCGTGCTCTTGGCCTAGCCTAGCCAGGCTCCTGATTGGCTGACTGCTGGTGACCCATGCCCTGATTGGCCTGCAGCTAGTATATAAACTTCCTGGGTCACCATAGGCCCTTGCTCTGGACAATGTGACAGAGACCTGGCCCTTCTTAGCCCACTCGCTATGTCTTCATGCTTCTGCTGTGTCCGCTCCCCTTTTCCCTGGTGTAACAGGGCACAGGTCACCCAGAGTAAGTCGCAGCAGCATTAGGCCCACACAAGTCACAGTCCTCAGGGAATTTGCTCAGTGTCTATTATTTTACAGTCTCAGTTCCCATTCAGGTATAAAGTCTCCACCATAACTATTGTCACATGTACACAGGCTTTACTCTCTAACACCAGAAAACAGACCTCTGGCAACCCAAGTCCCTAACCACTAGGGATGAGCGAACATGGTTCAGAAGTTCAGAGTTCGGCCTGAAGTCAGCCTGTTCGGACGACTGAACCCAAACACGAACTGACTGAACCTAACTCAGTTCTGAACGCCGAAATGACCAAACAGTTCAGTCAGTTCAGATCGCATTCGGGTGGCTAAAACGACAACAACGTGGTGTCACTGGAAGGCAAAACGTGACAGGGAGGGGGAGTCAGCTGAGGAGCAGACTTCCAGCACCAGGGGTGGAGAGGCTTGGAGTAGCAGCCAGTCTGCCCAATCACCATCCCTTTTCGCCTCAAACCACTGACTTTGCCGTCTGCAATTGGCCACGGACTAGGCTGCACGGAGCCAATGGGGCTTGCGGTGAGGTGGACACAGCAAGAAACAAAACTGATTGCCTCCCCCCTTCCCAACACCTTCTGAGCTAGTCACTGTTCCTGAACAGTAGGTGTTTCAGAGGGCTCTCTCTCTCCCAACAGTTTTTGTTCCTTCCTATTCCTAATCCATTGCCATCCTCCTCCTATTTCACCCATCCAACCCATTTACCTCCATATTATCATTTATTTAGATTATATTAGATTGATTTAGGTGTTATTCTTTGTTTTTACCCCTCCCTGTGTTCCCTATGTTCAATCTTCCTTCCTCCCTCCCCCCCTCCATTGAATCCTTTTTCCTCTCCCTCTTATTCCATCCCTGATTCCCTTCCCCTGTTTTAAGTTTTGGATTTATTTAGAGTAGGAATGATTTTCATTTCAGTTTTGTACCCCTCCCTGTGTTCTTTGTGTTTCCCCCTGTGTAATATTGTATAGATAGATAGATAGTTATTAGATAGACAGTTACGAGATAGATATACATAGTAGTTAGCTTAGTTATAGAGATAGATAGAGATACAGTGTGTTTGTAGGACAAGGCCTTTGTAGTTAATTATTAGGATATTCCATTTAGTTCAATAGGTTTTAGAATAGTTAATAGCACTTAGATTTAGTGTAGAGATAGATAGATATAAAAACAGAAACAGCCACTCCAGCCCCAGGACCCACCATCAGGGTTCTGGGGCCAAGTTACAGGCAGGGGAGGGCTGTGGCCAATACCTAGAAGCTGCCACTCTAGCCCCAGGACCCACCATCATGGGTCTGGGGCCATCATTCCTCGCACTGAGACGATGTCATCCACTGTGCCAATGAACAGCCACTCCAGCCCCAGGATCCGCTGTCAGGGTTTTGGGGCCAGGTTACTGGCAGGGAGGGCTGTGGCCAATACCTAGAAGCTGCCACTCTAGTAGTCCCAGGACCCACTGTCATGGGTCTGGGGCAATCATTCCTCGCACAGAGACCCTTTTTCTGAATGCCCGAACAGGACCAAACTGAACGGCCGAACCCGAACACGGTGAACGAACCGAACGGCCTAACCGAACCAGACCGAACCGAACGGTCGAACCCAAACCGCAATCTGTTCACCCATCCCTACAAACCACAGCCAGAGAGCAGTTATCTGGCTGTTTACTGACAGTTCAGGGCCTCTGGACCAGGCACGGACCTCTGATTCCTACAGGACCTTGGATAGCATAGAGTGCCTGAGACTATTTCCAAGCCAAGTCCACTAGACCAGGTACAAGGCTTCCCTGGAGTCTGCCATTCTCTACAACATATGTATATGAATGGTGTACTAATACAATTAAATGTATTGACCAAAAAAAGGAACAGATTCTGTACTGTTTGGTGGTGGTGGTTATTGTTTTTCTCCTTTCAAGCTCCAATGTTTCCTCCCTGAAAAAAGTAACTGCTATCTACAATTAGTGCAGGAGACATTTCCCTTGGATGACAAGACTGGTACAGTGAGTGACTTTTCTGCAACGAGGTCTACAAATTCTTGGCATGCATTCTGAGTAACAATGAACATATATAGACATGCCTGTTACGTCTGGAGCTGTTGGTGTTTTCAGCAGTTCCACTTTGTGGCAGAGCTTGACCGTGTTGCAGTAGTTTCACAACAGTTTTGCAACTCTGAGAACTGCTTTATGGTTGAAGGCTTCAGAAGCCTCCAGACTCTCAGGGTGTTATTAGATGGGAGAGCTTTTTCCCACAGCTTTAAAATGCGGCTTGGGGAAACCTACATGGGTAGGGTGGGGGGAACCAGACACTCCTCGCTGGACCAGAAGTCGCCTGGGCGCCGTTGGAAACAGCAGCACCACCGCCAGGTGATTCCCTGAGGTTTTGAGATGTGGACTAGGTAAGTTCCCCAATAATCAAGGTCTTACCTAGTCTCTCCCATCTAAAAACAATATCAGACTGCACAGATGCTGGACAGGTCTCTTCCGTTCTGGACCCTGAAACCTCATGGACCAGGCAACACCAGGGTTTGTCTTCTTGAAGCACAGTTAAGTGTTCTTTGATGTGCAGAGTTGAAAGTAATAATAAGTGCCCATGGGAATTCTCCTGTGTGTTGTGGAACAGTTATAATAAACCTTATCAGTTCAACACAGATAAGAAGTCTGGAGTCTCACTTCAGACTTCTGCCACTGCCAACACTGGAAACTCCCTAAATCCCAGGAGCTAAGGTTATTTCTCATCAATGTTTAAAGCTCTCTTCCCCACCCAGTTCTCTGGTCCTAACCCACTTGCTGCTGTTGGAAATGGAATTTCATAAAACTTCCTATGACAGTTTCAAGTGTGCGGACAGCACATAAACTTCCCCCTTGAATTGATTAGCCTCATATGACAACAGTGCTGATCCTTGATTTGCAGCTGGATGCTGCTCTGAAAGCAGTTTTGCAGGAGTGAGAAACCAATTGATTTATGCAGCTGAGACCTAGAGAGTCATGCCTAGACAATCTATTACACATAGTGATCTTCCCATATCAGCATTTCTGTGTGGTTGAGATGTTTTAAGGTCTGAGTAAATCCCCAACACTCACTGTATGTATCAAAGCCTTTGAATCAGGAGTGGAGTACTGAAAAGTATCCGTTTTTAGCTTCTGAGACTGTGGACGCTTTTAGACGAGACACTCAATGTGGTTTTGTAAATGCGCATTTAAATAATGCGCATTTTTTAAAACCTGTTTTGAGCATCTTTGATGATCTGGGGGTGCCAAAACCGGTTTTAAAAAATGTGCATTATTTTAAAAACACTTTCAAAACGGTTTGGGCTTTTACACGATCATGGCAAATGCGCATTTAAAACGGTTTAGGTGTTTAAACGAGAATGAAAACAGGCGCATTTTTTACCAACCATGCGCAAATCTGTCTCGTCTAAAAGCGCCCTGTGTTCAGACATGAGGGTGGCACGGATTAATCTGCTGTAGTGCAGATTAATCCAGGTGCCACCATCACGGTGAAAAACGGCCGCCAGATGTTAACACGATCTGGCTCCCGACCATGATGTGAGTAGAGGAAATCCCCAATTCATAGCCCAGGCTAAGTTCCACCATGGTCGGGAGCCAGCCGCATGACCTGGAGTAAACCATGACCTGGGGTGGGTTATTTTATTATCCTCCTTTTTATGTCTTGTTTTTAGTTGTTGTTGTTTTTAGTGTTGATTGTAAGTTGCCCCGAGCTGCCTGTGGCAGGAGGGGCGGGGTAGCAAGAATTTTAAATAAATAAATAAACCAGGCTATCCCGTCGGATAGCCTGCTTCACTCACTGCAGTCCGGAGTGGCGGCAGGGGATAGGTGCCATGGTGACCGTCATTGTCTGTCCGTCAGCTGGGGGTGGGGGGCTGCACACAGCGCAGAGGTGGGGATATGCAGATGCACGTCTGTGCATCACCCTGGCCCAAGCCACCATCACACTTATTTGGCGGCCTGGTGGATCCAGACCAGACTGACAGCTGCCTCCAATGCTTTTTCCCTGAAAAAGTAACTGCTCAGTCTACATGTAATGCAGGATGTATTGCCATTCACTGACAAAGCTGGTACAGCGAGTGGCCAGGGCCGGCCCCAGGGTTTGTGAGGCCATGTGCGAAGTCTTGGTGCGGGGCCTAATTTGCATAATTAGGCCCCACCTAATTTGCAAATGTATAAATTTACATAAAACTTACTCCCTCTGGACAGGAAGGATTCCCATTCTCCACCTCTCCGAGCAACCATGGAGAAGCATGGCCTCCTAATGCTTCCCCCCCCTCCCCAGCCAAGTGTCTACCACCACTCCCCAGGAGTGGTTCCACTGCAGGGGCAGCCAAGCGGGCAGTGACGCAGGCACAGAGAGACTGACTGCGTCCACTGCCTTACTGGAGGAGGGGGTGAGCTTAGCCAGTCTGGCCTCCAGGGCCTGTTACTTCTTGCTGCCAGTGCCGCCTGTGCCTTGTGCATGCATGCGGTGTGACCAGTCCAGAGGTGCTGCTATCACACACACAAGACACCCAAAATGCAGCTAGCTTATTAAATGCATTATGCCATGAAAAGAGACATATAACCAGTTCAGTTGTGCCCCCATAATCAGTTCATGCTGCCCCCACCCCATAACCAGTTCATTTCTGCCCCCGCCCCCATATAATCTATTCACGCTGCCCCCACCCATAACCATTTAATTTGTGCCCACGGGGCAGCGTGAATTGATTATATGGGGGTGCAAATGAACTGGTTATGGGGTGCGGGTTTAAAGACAGTATTCCTGTTAGCAATAACTTCATTAAGAAGAGTTAGTGAAATAGCAGCCATAATAATCTCAGAACCATATTTGCAGATTTATTTTCCAAGACAGAATAGATATTGCTTTACATCCTAAATTCCTACCTAAGATAGTATAAGTAAGACAGTTGTGAGAATGTGGCCCTTTTTACACGGGTCTCTCCTCCCAGCCATAAACACGCAGATTTCTGTGTGTTCATGGGTGGGGGAACCCCATGTGAATGACGTGGTGCACGCGCCCATGGTGAGTGGGGGTGCGTGCGCGCTCGCCTAACACGCATCCCCACTCACCCCCCCACTCATCCCCACGCACGGAGCAACCGGGGGAAATGGTGGTTACTATGTGGGTGTGGATGAGTGGTGGGTGAGTGGGGATGTGTGTGCAGCTGTGTGCATGCCCCATCCATGCACTGGCGCGCCCACGGACTCCCCACCCGGCGGAGCCATGTAAAAATATCATGTGAGGAGCCACTCGAAGAAGAACAGAAGGTTGCTACCTTGCAAACAAGGTTCTTTGAGATGGCTCCGAACATTCTCACAACACCCACCCTTCCAGCCCCGCATGGAATTCTTTTCTTATATTTCTAGAAAGGGTTGAAAGGAACTGTCATTCAGAGGGGGAGGGTTCTTTTGAGGAGCTCAAGACCATCATGTGGTCTATTATTTGAATAGGGTGAGTGCTCACAGCCCAGTAGTGAGAATGTTGGGAGCCATCTCGAAGAACCTTCTTTACAAGGTAGCAACCTTCTGATCAGCACGTGGGCAGGAGCTGTTTGTAAACAACCTTGTCTCCCAGCCCATCCAGTGTCCCCGCTGCTGCTGCCGCTGCAGCACTGCTAGAAGGCAGAGGCAGGTGAGGGATGGGGTCTGGAGCCAGGAAGGGGAGGCAGAATCACTTTCTGGGGGAGAATCTGGCTGCAGCCTGCTGCCCAGCCAGGCAAGCTAGCCGCGGGGCTATGTGCAGCCGCACATGTGGCACATGCCTAGGGCCGACCCTGCGAGTGGCTTTTCTGCAATGAGGTCTACAAATTCTTGGCATGTATTCTGAGTAAAAATGAACATACAAGAGACCTGTCTGTTATGTCTGGAGCTGTTGTTGCTTTCAGCAGTTTTGCTTTGTGGCAGAGCTTGTCTATGTTGCAGCAGTTTCATAACAGTTTTGCAATCCTGAGGTACTGCTTAATGGTTGAAGGCCTCAGAAGCCTCCAGACTCGCAGGGCATTATTGGACGGGAGAGCTTTCTCCCACAGCTTTAAAATGAGGCTCGGCAAAACCCACACGGATAGGTTGTCGGGAATCAGATACTTGCTTGCATTTTAAAGCAGTGGGAGAAAGCCTCCACTGCCTAGAGAAGTCTGTGGCAGCAGCGGCAGCCATAACGTCTGAAAGCACCCAATAACTTACTGACTTGCTCAGTCCCTGCATGATTTGAGCACACAGTGTTGTACTGATAAGTGAGTAGACATGGCAACATTCAAGAGGCATGACTGTCTAGGTGTCCCCTGAAAAACAGTCAACTATTTTCTCACTCCTGAAAAACTGTTTTCTGACTATCAAAAAGGGCTTCCCAGTCAACAATAGCAGTGCCCTTTTCACTAGTCAGTCTAGACAGTAGCAAAAGTCTAAGGGTTCTTTTGCTGAGAAATCCATCTTGAGCTTGCTGCAAAATACACAAGCCTTGCTGATGAGTGTATAAAAATATTTTTTTTGCGTGTGTGTGTATATGTTGGACTCATGCATTTAAGATGGCCACAAATCCAGGCTTGTATAACATATGGTGCTAACAAGACTATCAAACTGGGCAGCTACCAGAAAGTAACTATAGAAAGCCAAAATTTTAAGCCCAGGTGGGGGAGCACGCCACAATCCAACAACTAGTTTGTATCCGTTCTTTAGAAAATTGAGTGGGAAATGTGATTAATGAAAAACTTATCTGAGGATTTCCACCCAGAATGTATCAAGGCACATTTTAGTATTGTACCTTTCTTCTTAGTATGTTTGTTGATTTTAAACCGCTTTACCAGTATTTTTAGGGAAGAAACTGTGCTTAATACACCTCTGGCTTGCGAAAGCTTCTCTGTCAGCATCATCAGATTTCCCCTGCAAGCCTTGGCGATACTGACCTATAAATCTTTGAGATTATTACCTTAATGGTCATACTCTCATGCAGCAAAGCATGCCTCCACAGGTAGGGCAAAACACACACCACCTATTTATGCGTCAGTTAGTTTTTTACAGGCACTTCAACAGGGAGGTAAGAGACTCGGTAGGCAGCCCAGCTAATAGAAATTTGGCTTTCAGGACATTCACTCTTAAAATAATGCAGCTCTGGACAGGACAGGCAGTGAAATGGTTAGATCTTCCCTGACTTGTGCTGGGATGGTGCCAGTGTTTGTAACTGGCCTGTCCTCTCCCTTCCCAGTATTAATGGATGTCAGTGGCTTGGCACTGCTGTCCGTTTAAGAATCAGGTCACTGTGACCGTCATTGTTTCTGTCTCTGTATGGAGACATCAATGTTAGTAGTACTGGGTGATGGGTTCAACAGTACTGATGGCATGAGATCTGTGCTACTGACCACAGCAGGTAATCATGAATTTGGGAGCTAAGATTCCACCAGATAGGGGCATTTTTCCTTAAAAAGATACCCAATTCTAAACTGTGTTCAAGCAGCACACACTGTATCTAATGGTACCTGGAGTAGCATGTTAAGTTTGAGGAGCAAGATTTATTCTTCTTATCAAATCAAAGCAAGGAATTCGTTACAAACAAGGCCATCTTCTACCTGTTTTAAACTTTATCATTGATACGAAGGGGAAAGGGAGACTAAGACCTCAGAGTCGCTTACCTCCTGGCTTTTCTGTTCTCTTCTGATTAATTATATGTATGGGAAAACAAGGGTGGGGTCAGAGCAGCAGCACAAGCCACCACAAGACAGCTGTGCTTTGAGGATATCTGCAACTACCAATCAGAGGGTTCTTATTAAAGCAACCAGCCTTCAGATGTGGCTCCTTACAGCAAAAAGCTGCTGGATGCTCCCAAATTATTCAGCCACCTCTGGTTAAACAACACCAGTTGATTGTTGCTAATACATTCTGAATGCAACCTGGTGGCGTTGTAATTGAAGCTGCTGGAAACCAGTTTAATTGCTCACTCTGCTCTTCATATTACTTGGGCACTGAGTGGAATGCAGCAAATAGTTAGCAAAGTCATAGGTGACATTTATTTTTAAAAAGCAACGGAAAAACACAAACCAGAAAGCCCACAACACTGTAGTAAAATCTTTACCAGATTCCCTTTAGGCCCATTTTCTATTCCCTCCACCCCCCACATACACTTCATGTCAGTGACCAAAAGTTCTTGGGCAAAGTTTGTTCATAATCTGCTTCCTGAACAAGTCTCCTCAATTACTTTTCTGCCTCTCCAATTCAAACACTTGGAGAGTTATTTCTAACAAGAGCAGCAGCATTAGCAGAGCCACCGGGGTGGTCTTGTTACTTTAAACCACTTTGAAAATTCACAGCCTGAAGTCATCTCACATGTCAACGTCCAGAAGACAGAGAAAACAGCATTGGGAGAGGCCCATGCAATAAGCTCTGCTTTCACAACAGCAACATTTCTAGTAGTTTGGGTTGGGTGAGGTTGGGCTCTCGAGCAAAACCCTTCTTTTAAGATAATTGTATTATATTCTCAGCAACACAAGAATATTCCCCTTTGGGATTAATACTTCTAAAGTTTATTGTTAAGAATCATTCTTTAAACTGTTACATGGACATCTGGACATTATTATTCATGCAGAGCTATAAATGAACATGATGCTCTATGCAATGAATAAAAGGCACAATTCTAAACTCTCACATAGAACCTGGGACATTGGGTGATTTCAGACGTTACGGGTGGGCGGTTCACCACAGTGAACCCCCAGGGGGGGTGAACAGCGCAACCACGCGCGGGGGTTGTAAAACGGCCCAAACAGACGTGCCGGGGAAGGGACCACAGGCTGGAACCAGGCCGAACCATCGCGGGCCGCGACAGCACAACAGACGTGCAGCCGAACCCCCGCCGGGCGCAAAACTCCCACAACGCACCAGGCAGGGGCGGGACACAGAGATGGCCGCCTGAGGGCAAAAGAAGCCAAAAGGCACACAAGGGAACGCCCACACAAGGGAAACGGGAAGGGAGGGGGGAAGAGGGAGAACAGCCTGACAGCCGGCACACACAGCGGACCCGCAGCGGGACACACTGCATGACCACATGCCCGGGCACACACACACACACACACACACACACACACCAGGGAAAGGCCGGGAAGGGGGGAAGGGGCGCCCGGAACACCCCACCCGGAACACCGGCAGGGAGGGGGGGGCACCACCACGGGGCAAGGCACAGACAGCAGCAACCCCCACCCCCACACCACCCCAGTCCAGTCCAGTCCAAGGAGGTGCCCCCACAGGAACAGAGGCAGTCTCGGGGGGGGGGGGCGGACCCCCGGAGCAAGGCACGTTGGGGGCCCCCAAAGCACAGCGAGGCCGGCGGAGGGGCGCCAGGAGGAGGAGGAAGGGGGCCCCACAGTCAAAGGCTGGCACAGGCAGGGCAGCCGGGTCCAGCGGTGCTCCTCCGCAGCACCAGCGACGCTCAGGCAGCACCCACGGAGTCACGGGGATGGAGGGGGCCCAGGACCACGGCCAGGGGCAGCAGCAAGCAGCGAGGCGGGCGGGAGCTCACCGAGGTGGGGTCCGCAGGTCGGGAGCGGCCAGCGGGGACCAGGCCCCCCCCCGGGCCGGGGCGGGAGCCCACACGGGGGCACCACGCGGGGGGGGGCAGGCCAGCGACGCGGGGCTCACGGGCCGCTGCCGGGGGCCCCGCTGGCCCCAGGGCCCGGGTGGCCCGCCCGGTGGACCAGGTGGGGCCAGTGCAGCATGCCCCGGCGGTACCCCTGCAAGGACATGTAGTGGGCGATCAGGTAGTAGGCCTCGAAGGGATCGGGCATGGTGAGGGCCAGCTGCACATCCACACGCGCCCACACCGCCAACAGGGATGACATCTCCACCGCGGAGGGCTCCGGCACACAGCAGGCAGCAGAAGGGGGCCACGGAAGATGCCCCAGCTCCAGAAGCCGCTGGAACGCCGCCCCACGGGTGCGCTGGTACCCACGGGCCCCGTGAACACAGGAGAAGTAGCTCACGGCCAAGGCAGGGCCACCCTCGGCCAGGCACTCCGAGTAGGCGCCCAGACCACACACCACCAGCGCTGACACGGTCTCCGAGGCGCTCCAGGGCACATGGGCGCACAGCACCTCCGGGATGCGCCCCTCGGGGAAACGAGCCAGCCCCAGGGCCTCCGCATGCAGCCGGCAATCACGGGCGCTCACCACATGGCCAAAGTAACGGAGCCCGGAGCTCAGGCTCTCGTAGGCACCTGCACGGCTCCCCGGCCCGGCCAGGAGCAGCTGCACGGCAGGGGTGTGCCACAGGTCGCACAGAGACATGGTCTCGCGGAAGGCCCAGATATGGGGGGCCCCTTGGGGGCCGGACAGCGGGAGCCCCATGGATGGGCAGCCAGCCATGGTCCAGCACAACAGGGAATGGGACACGGAGCCCGGAGGGCACACAGACTGCCCAGGGCCGGGAGAGGCTCGGCCCGGCCCCCGGGACAGGGAACACGGGCCCGCACCGCAACATTGTAGCACAACAGAGCGAGGCGTGGGGTGCGGGCCCGGCACAGCTGCAGAGAACAACAGCGAGCTCTCTGTCTGCCTAATCGCACCTTCAAGGCCATCCCGCTACAAACAGCGAGGGGAGGGGGCCCGGGGTGCTGGGGGCGGGAGCAGCCGGAACGCACCGGCACAGGGCGCGCGCAGGCCCGCGAGGCCGACCCCCGGGCGGAGCCACCAGCACCGGGCCGCCATAAGCGCTCCCAGCCCCCACCGGGGCCCCAGCACCATGGAGCGCGATAGGGCAGGTGGGAACTGGATGTTCCTCGCGCTCGCGGCTGAGTGGCACCGTGACCACACTGAGCAGCTGTGCCTCCTGACCGAGAGGGTGCACCTGGCCGTCCGCCTGCGCTATGTCCTGGCCCTGCGGGCTGGCGTGCGCCTCCGGGGCCAGCAGGCCCGCAGGAGAGTCCGTGCCCGGCTCAGGGCTCGGCGCCGGGCCTGGGGGGCGTGGCTGGCCGCCTGCCGGAGCCTCACCCGGCCCGCTGCGCTCCGAGGGGCCGCGAGGCGGTTCCGCTGGGCAACGCAGACCCTCCGCCGGGCAGCGCTGCTGGCTATGCCCATAGCGCGGAGCCTATGGGTCACGGAGCGGCCCCAGGCCTGGTGGGAGCGGGCCCAGGCCCACTGGGGGGAGGCCGAGTGGGGGTCCCACTTCCGGATGGGCAAGGCCACCCTGCTGCGCCTAGCGGAGCTCCTCACGCCCTGGCTGGAGCGGCAGCACACCTCCATGCGGGAGCCCATCCCCATGGTCCAGCGGGTGGCCATAGGGGTCTGGGCCCTCGCAACGCCCGACTCCTGCCGCTCCGTGTCCCAGCACTTCGGGGTGGGGCTCAGCACGGTCGCCTGCATCGTGCGGGATGTGTGCGAGGCTGTGGAGGGCGTGCTCCTCGACAGGACCATCCAGCTCCTGGACCAGGGCGCTGTGATGGCTGGCTTCGCGGCCGGGGGCTTCCCGAACTGCATCGGAGCCGTGGACGGCACACACATCGAGATCCTGCGCCCGGCCGCGGGGGAGGCCCTGGAGTATGTGAACCGGCACGGATACTACTCCCTGCACCTGCAGGGGGTGGTGGACCACCGGGCCCGCTTCATAGACATCTACACGGGCAACTCCGGCCGGAGTCACGACGCCAGGATCATGACCATCTCCCCCTTCTATGCCCGCATGTACCGGGGGGACTTCGCGGACATGGGCATGAGGTGGATCGAGGGTGTTCCCATGCCCCCCTGCATCCTGGGGGACCCCGCCTACCCCCTGACCCGCTGGCTGATGAAGGTCTACCCTGTCCCGAGCACCCCTGCGGAGCAGGTATACAATACCCGCCTGTGTGCGAGCCGGACCGTGGTGGAGCGTGCCTTCGGGGCCCTGAAGCAGCGCTGGAGGAGTATAGCTGGCCGCCTGGACTTCACCGTCCCCACCTCCGCCCTGGTGATCGGTGCCTGCTGCGTTCTGCACAATGTGTGCGAGACCGAGGGGGCGGCCCTGGAGTACCCCGAGCCCCACCGGCCCCCCGGTCCTGTTCCCCTGTACGTGAACGCAGGGAACCCCCGGGAGTACCGGTATGCCAAAAGGATCCGGAACGCCCTTGCAACCCACATCGCCCGGGGGGGCCCGCTGTGAGGGCCTTCCCGCCCCTGGGGGCCCCACCCCCCGTTCCGTGCCCATGCCCCTGTACACGCGGTCCCACAGCCCTGTCCCCCCCACAAACGGGCCGGGGACAACTGTCTCTTTACAACACTTTATTGCCCACACAGTTCACACAATCACCCTGTGCCCCCTCCCCACCCCCGTGCCCGTGACCCCGTCCACCACCCGCCCTCATGTGGCCCTCCCCCTCCCCCCCCTTCCCACCATCCCCCCGCGTTTCCTGGGCCGACCCCTCGTGCGGCCGCTTGGGCCCACCGAGCTCTGGGAGCTCCCCTCCCCCCCACTGTCCGTGTCCCCTGCCGTGTCCTGGGCCGGTCCCGGCCCCGGCAGGGGGCCGGGCGGCGGATGGGCAGCTGTGCCCGGTGCCCCGGTCGCGCCCCGGGGGGGCTGGACCCTCCGGAGGCCCGGGGGCACTGGGAGGCGCATGCGAGGGCCCTGGGGCCGGGGGGGCGCCAGGGGCGGCAGGGCTGGGCCCGGGGGCGCCGAGGGGCCCGGCATGGGGACCTGGGCGGGCAGGGCGCCCGGAGGTGCGCCGGCCATCACGTAGGCACACATGGTGCCCGCATGCAGGAGCAGGGAGGTCCCAATGTCGTGGGACCTGTCCATCTTTGCACTGTGCTCCCGCACCATGCCCTGTATGTCCTGCCGGAGGCCCCTGAGCAGCCCCTGCTGCCGCTGGTGCTCCCGGCGCTCCCGCCTCCGCTCCAGGCGCACCTCCGCCTCCAGCCGGCGGTCTGTCTCCAGGGCCTTCTCCATGGACCGCTCTATGGCCGCCTCCATGCGGTCCACGGAGGCGATCATGCGCTCCCCCTGTTCCTCCGCCCTGCGGACGATGTCCTCCGCTTGCTCCTCCCTGCGCCTGCGGACCCGCGCCCGGTACTCCCGCATCCGCTGGGCTGGGGCCGCGGCCGGCGGAGGCGCCGCGCGCGGGGGCTGCCCTGTGGAAATGGGCGGGTGGGTCAGTGCAGGGCCCTGTCCCCTAGCGGGGTCGGGTCCCGGGGCCCCCTGCCCCCCCTCCCCCACTGAGGCCGGAGGCCCCCCTGGGCTGGCGCCCGGGGGGCCCTCCCGCCATCCCAGCCCTCCCGCCTTACCTGGGTCCGGCACCTGCTCTCCTGTGCCCTCCGCGGGGGCCTGCACCGTCTCGCTGGCCCGGTCCTGGGGCTCCCCATGTCCTGCGGGCGGGAGAGGGGGGAGCGGGTGAAGGGGGCTGGTTGTGGCCCCTGCAGCAGGGCCCCCACCCCCGCCCCTGCCACCGGCCCCCTGGTCGTGCCCCCCCCTGCCCTGGGGGCCCGCTTACCCTCTATGTCCGTCTCCGAGCCTTCGGAGCCCGGCGCCTCACCCTGGGAGTGCTCCCCCTGGGACCACTGGCTGAGGGTGGTGAAGGTGCCGACCTCCGACTCCGCCTGGCCGGCCCGGCGTTGGGATGTCTCCGGGCTGCTGCTGGGGGGGGGCCTTGGGGCTTCTGCGGGTCCCGGGTGGTCCTCCTGGGGGTGGGGGTCCCCTGAGCTCGTGTCTACCGGGCGGGCGGCGAGGGGAGGGGGTACCTCGGCCCGCTCCCTGCCCTGGACCACAGCGCTGCCCACCAGGCGTGGGGCAACTATGGAGCCCTTCATGTGAAGGATGCGGTCCAGGGCATCGTAGTAGGGGGCGGTGCGGGCCCCGTGGCCGGAGCGGCTGTTATTGTCCTTGAGGGCCTTGTACCCCCTCTTGAGCTCCTTGGCCTTTGAGCGACACTGGTTGACAGTGCGCTCGTGCCCCGCCGCCTCCATGTCGCGCACGATGTCCCGGTAGACATGCTCGTTGCGCTGGTTGATTGCGAGCTCCAGCTGGTACTCTAGGGTCCCCCATATCCGTATGAAGTCCCGGGTCTCCTGGAGGCCCCACTGTCCCCCTCTGTGGTAGGCCTTCCTCCGGCTGGGCCCCTGCTGTTCCTCCTCCTGGTCCAGCTCTTGCTGCACCTGCCTCTGCTCCTCCTCCACCTCCTCCTGGGGGTGCGCCTCCGGGCGCCCGGGGCCGGGCTCCTCCTGGGGCTCGTCCGCCCGGGCCGACTTTCGTGTCTGGGGGGGGGAAAGGGGGTGGTTGGTTGCTGGGTGAGGGTGTGGCCCCTCTCGGGGGCCCCCTGCCCCCCTGCCCTCCGCCCGGGGTCCCCCCGGCCCCCCCCGGGGGTCCACCCGTGCCCCCTGTTCCCCTCCCGGTGGGTGCCCTTACCCGTTTCCTGGGTGCCTCCTGTGGTCCCGTTCCGGCCGCTGTCCCCGGGGCGGCGCGACCCGGCTTCAGCTGTGGGTGTTGTTCCCGGGGCGCCTCCCTGGTCGGGTGCTCCCGTGTGCGCCCTTCCTGCGCCTGTGCCTCCTCCGCCTGCATCGCTGGGCCTGGCTGCACCTCCTCCGCCTCCTGTCCCGCCGCTGTCGCTGTCTGTGCCTCCGCTCTCTTCCGCTTCCCTCCTCGCTCCATCCCGCCACGCTTGCTTGCTGCTGCTCTCGCTTTAAATCTCCCTCCGGTGTTTGTGTTGATGCTGGTTGCCTGGCAGCGACGCTGCGTGCCTCGTCCCCGGCTGGGGCTCTTTTTTTTTGGTTCCGCTGGGGGATTGGCGTCCAGACGTTACTTTTGCTTGGTTCCCTGTGGGGGTTCGTTTGACCACGCTTCCCGGGACCTTCCCCCGGCTAGCCCGGGAAGCGTGGTTGAACCTGACCCCATGTGGGTATTGAGCGTGGTGAACATCTGGCGTGTGCCGTTCAGACGTTCAGGGCCCTATGGCCCCACGGGGGGGTTGAGCGTGGTTCACTGTGGTTGAGCTTGATCTCGTAACGTCTGAAGACACCCATTGTCAGCTGGAAAGCCATCTAGTTAGTTACCCTCCCCACTCCTGGGAATTTCAAAGGTATCTTATGTGAGAAAATAAGTTTAAAGCTAACAGGACAATTATTCAGAAAGGACAAAGTATGGACACAAATACTCTACATAAGAAATGCAAGGTAGTTCCAGTTCTCGAACTGAAACATAAATTAGTTACTGCTCAAGATGTAGAAGAATTTTTAACATCCATCCAAGAGGGATGGATATTATTATCCATTATTATTATTATTATTATATATACACACACTATCCATAATTGCTCTTGAGCAGTGGCCTCCAATTAGACAACGGGAAATAGCACCGTCAGTTGGTGTAACAATGAAGATGCAGCCCAAAATTATGGGATCAAGGTCTTCACCCCTCCTGCCATAAACAGAAATTATTCATGTGAGGCTGTGAGGGAGGGGTGGAATTAGATGCATTTTCATTGCTGTCTGTTACAAATGCACAGAAGTGCTTAGCTGGCCCTGGCTCAAAGTAATTGCCACTGGTTTGTGCCTGTAGCGTCTCTTGTTGATGGAGTCCGGACCCCTCTGATCGATTGGGTTCACAGCCTTGGAGTACTTTTGGATCCCTCACTGCACCTGGAATACCAGGTGGCAGCTGTGGCCAGGAGCACTTTTCACCACCTCCATCTGGTGAGGAGGCTGCAGCCTTTTCTTTCTGATTCAGATCTGGCCACTGTCATCCATGCCTTCATCACCTCGAGACAATGCGCTCTACATGGGGCTGCCCTTGATGACTGTTTGGAAACTGCAGCTGGTGTAGAATGTGGTGGCTCAGCTCCTTTCGGGGACAAGTCGCCAGGAGCACATTGCACCAGTGCTCCGATGTCTGCACTGGCTGCCTATAGAACTGGTGCTGGTTTTGACCTTTAATGCCCTAAAACCATCTGGGCCCCATATATCTGAAAGACCGCCTGTCCTACCATGTCCCATTGTGGCCCCTATGGTCGTATGGGAGCTTCCTCTTGCAGGTTCCATCTCTTACCCTTGTCCATAAGGTGGGGGTTCACAGGAGGACGTTCTAAGTTGCCGCCCCGGTTTTGTGGAACTCCCTTCCCCAGGAGGTTCGATTGAGCCTGAGCAACTTCCCGAGGTGGTGTAAAACGTTTTTATTTGAAAAGGCATTTGGCAGGCGGGGATAGGGGTTGGTTGTGTTTTGGGGTAGGGTGGGAGGTTTAATGGGAGTGTGGGATGGGGGGTTGGTGGGTGGGTTGTGGGAGTCTTTTGGGTTTTTGCTGGTATTTTAATGTTTTAAAATATATGCTTTTATATGCTATGTTTATACTTTATCTGGTAAGCCGTCCTGAGCCTCTTAGAGGGAAGGACAGGATAGAAGTTTAATTAAATAAATAAATATACCAAGCCCTCCCCCTCCAAGGGTAATAAGCTCAAAATCCATATTCAAAAGGAAATAAAAATGAAATATCCTTGTGGGCAGATTTATGGGGAAATATTCTAATAAATGTTGCTTTGAAAGTGTTTCTATATTTAATATCTTGGCCAGCAACCGATAGTGCTGATTTAATGCTTTCTATATTATATTCCATGGCTGCAATCCTAAAACAACTTACTCTAGAGTAGTCTCTGATTTGAATGTGGCTTGTTGCATATTGGCCCTACAGGCTTCCTGTATACAGACCAGTGTCATGTGACAGAAGGAAACCTCTCCCTCTACTGGCCTGAGGGCTCCCATTTTCCCTTGCAAGCTCAGTTTCTCTCTGGTGGTGCTGGAAGCTGAAGCCTGTTCACCCTTCCTCTAGGCCTCTATTGACGCTTACTGTATTATCCTCCATTAATAAGGTTACCATTGTTTGGCACACTCCCAGTGTGGCCTCTGCTTCAGTACTCAACAGAGCTACGATGGAGTGCTTCTAGGTCTGCAGTACACATTTTAAATTGATTTTGTTTATATTTATTTATTTACATTTATTAGCATCTCGGGGCGGCTTACAACACACAAAAATAACAATAAGTTAAAATGACCATAAAACAAAAGATTAAAACATCCAGAAAACCCCTAAAACACCCACTCACCCAAACTTTTATCCCACCCCCCTCCTCCGAAGGCCTGGGAGAACAGTCAAGTTTTGCAGGCCCGGCGGAAGGCCAGCAGACTTGGGGTCAGACGGGCTTCCTCTGGGAGGGAGTTCCATAATCACGGCCTGGCCACCGAGTACGCCCTCTCCATTGTGGCCCCCCGCTTTACGCAGGGGACCTCCAAGAAGATGCCCCCTGCGGACCAAAGGGGCCGCTCTGGGGCACGGAAGCTGAGGCAGTCCCTGAGGTATGAAGACCATGTAGGGCTTTATAGGCCAAGACCAACACCTTGAATCTGGCTTGGTACGCTATAGGCAGCCAGTGCAGCGCGCGGAGCACAGGTGTTATATGCTCCCATCGGCTTGTCCACATCAGGAGACGAGCTGCCGCATTCTGCACCAGCTGCAGCCTCCGAACCGGCATCAAGGGAAGCCCCACATAGAGCGCATTGCAGTAGTCCAGCCTCGAGGTGATAAAAGCATAGATGAGGGTGGCCAGGTCGGGTCTGGAAATATATGAACTCAGCCTCCACACCAGATACAGCTGGTGGAAGGCAGCCTTAGCCACCATCTCCACCTGCTGATCTAGGCGGAGGTCTGAATCCAATAACACTCCTGGACTCCGAACCTGCTGGGCTACGGGGGGGGGGGACCCCCTCTATGAGGGGAGCCGCCACCTCCCTCACCCTACCCACCGCCATCACCTCCATCTTATCAGGATTGAGGCTCCATCTGCTCTGCCGTAACCAATCCGCCACAGCCTCCAAGCATTGGGACAGCACCGAGATGGCAGGACCTGGGTCAGTTGAAAAAGAGAGGTAAAGCTGGGTGTCATCAACATATTGATGGCAATGAATGCCAAACCTTCTCACGATCTCCCCCCAAGGGCTGCATATATACATTAAACAATAACGGAGACAGAATGGAACCTTGTGGAACACCACAATCCAGGGCCCGGTGGCTGGAAGACTCAGCCTCCAGGACAACCCGCTGGCTTCTCCCCGAGAGGAATGATCGGAACCATCCAAGGACAGTCCCATCCAGACCCCCCAGGGCTCTTAATCAGTCCATGGTCCACTGTATCAAAAGCGGTAGAGAGATCTAGCAGGATCAGAAGTGTTGAACGTCCTGCATCCATCTCCCAGCGGAGATCGTCCATCAAGGCCACCAGCGCCGTCTCTGTGCCATAGCCAGGGCAGAACCCTAATTGAAATGGGTCAAGGAAACCTATGCTGTCAAGATGAGCCTGGAGCTACAGTGCCACCGCCTATTCAATAACATTCCCTAAAAAAGTTATATTTTTTTTCTATAAATGTAGTGGCAGAAACCCACCTAATACCCCCAAACTGAATGGGCTATTAACAGCTACATCTTAAAATGGAGCAACCAGGTTTGGCCTGGCCAGCACATGACTAGAGCTTCTCCAAAGAACTCCTCACCCATCCAACATACATCTCTTTTACACACCATGGTTCTTACCAAACAATATGGTAACCCACACAAGGTGGGTGTCCACCCCCACTGGCCACATGGTCACTATCCATCAGACACACAGCCCCCACTCACGATGGGGTCCCAAAGCATGCGTAACCCACCGTGCAGGCAAATGTGAGCTACTGTGTGCTCGTGTGCACGCATCCCGTCAATTAGGTTGCGTGCAGCCTCATATGTGTACAGGTCTGCCAGCACCATAGAGTCACGGATGAAAAGCCTAGAGTGTTCCGAGGAGCAACCAATTCTGGCCCCTCTCTCCACACTTGCTCTAACTGGTATGCATGTAACGTCCACCTTAAAAGCCCACCACACCATTTGGCCTGAGAGCCCTGGGAACCGCTCAGATCTCTTGCAAGTTTCTTTGGAAACTTGCTTGCAACCTCCATTTTGCTTCCATGGACATCTTGTAATTCTTTTAACTGAATAAGAGCTCCTTTGGCCCAACAAACCACGGAAAAAGCTCTTGGCTCATACAAAACCAATTTGGAAAGTTGTTTTTAGATTTTGAATCTTTTTAAATCTTTTTAACAGAAGCTGTGCAATGTCCATCTATTGTCTCTGAACCAGACTTCTATATTAGTTGCTCCCATTGCTCTAAGCAGGTAGCTAAGCATCTTCTTTCTTATGACATTACTTTGGGAAAACTCTTGCCTTAAAATAAGCAAGACAACATGAGGGGTTTTTTTAGAAATTGATTTCAGATCAGGATTTGGTATCTTCAAATTATCTCTGGAGTGATCTGCAGCAACATTAGAGGTGGCTTTTCACCTTGCTTATCTAGGTGAAACAGACCCTGTCTGAGCTGCCAGAAAGATCTCCAGATCTTCAGTGCTTTCAAACAATTTTCTCTTCCCATTTTCAAAAATTAGCATTCTTGCTGGAAACAGTAATCTTGGTCTGAGATTTCTCTCATTGAGTATCCCAAAGTATTTACTCCATTTTAGCCTTTTTTTAATGGTTTCTGCGGCGTAGTCTGGGTATATTTTAATGGATTGCTGCTTGAAAACCAGCTTCTTCTTGGTTCTGGCTGCTCTCAGAACCTCTTCTTTAATGCTGCCATTCATAAATTTAACCAGGATTGGGCGGGGGGG
>QEPC01003632.1:3123702-3164335 GCA_003113815.1 Sphenodon punctatus | reverse complement strand
CTCCGGCGGCTTCAGCGCTGGCTGTGGCTGCCGGCTTCAGCATGCTACTAGGCCTTCCAGGGAACTTCCGGAAGGCCTAGTAGTGTGCTGAAGCCGGTGGCAGCCACAGCCAGCGCTGAAGCCGCCGGAGAGCCGCCGCCGCCGCCAGGAGCTCAAGGTAGGTACGCGATCCCTGGGTGGGAAGTAGGGTGATCCCTGGGGTGGGGTGTGTGTTAAACCCCACCCCACCCCAGGGATCAGTAGTACCAGTACTTACTTACCTGCTGGCTGCTGCTGGACCAGCGGCAGCCCGGAGCCCACAGTAGGGGTCACAATTTTTTTTTTGTTGTTTAAATCCAGGTTGGGTGGGGGGTGTCCCCCCTTCCACCCGCGCAGCCTGGACTCGGGGAGGGTTTTGTTTTTTTCCATTGATTTCAATGGGGACAGTTCCCCATTGAAATCAATGGAAAACATCCGGTACCGGTAAACCGGTATTAATCCGGTAACCCATTATTCTTAAATCCGGGAACCGGTAAAACCGGTACCCGGTATTTACGCTGATGTCCCACCCCTAGCGTTTACACAGCTGCATGATAAAGGCTTCTGTTTATTATTATCTAATTATGTGTTTTTTATTGTTTACTGTGTTGACAGGCGACCAGGAGAATGCGAGAAGCAGCAGGAAAATCGGTAGTCATGGGAAGTAGACAGGAAGGAATCATGGAGGGCTGGCAGGGGCTGGGAGGGCAAGGCACCATGGTGGGGGGTGGAAACTAAAATTGTGGCTAACGGGGAGGGAACGAATGATGGTGGTTGATTTCTGTCTGTTCTTCATTCCTGTACAGTGATCGCTGGAGGAGAACTACATGGCACTGGGATCCCACCACAGCAAGTGCCCCAGCAGCTGCATAGACCAGGTACTCATTCCCACTTCACTTTGGGTGGGTGGAGGACTGGAAATTGGGCAGGCAGGGGCTAAAACACCAGGGCGGGAAGGCGAGTGGGGCAGTCTAAACTAATGACTTAGGTCTGCCAGTGCAACAGGGGCAGAAGGAACTCCCTGCCACAAGCACCCAGCAGAACCAGGATCTGTGAGTCTGCAACTGGTGGCACAGGGAGGATTTGGCAAGGGATCTACTTGAAGAGATCACGTGGCAGGCAAATGAGATCCAGGATGCCATTAACATCATGGTCAGGGTGGGAAGATAGGCAGCTGATGCGGCAGAACACAAGGGGTCAAAACTGCATAGAAAGCTATTGATGGGGGTTGTTTGCCTGGAAAAGTCAAATGACTTCGGCTTTTGTCTGTGGGTGCTGCAGTCACCCAAGGTACAGGGCCCAGAGAAGTTGGGGGGTGATGGATACCCTGGACTTTGCTGACATTTGGGTGAGATCTGATGTACAGAGAGAACTGTTGGACCCATCCTCTGAGACAGCCTATGCGCTGATAGGGTGGCACATGCAAATAATGGGGTTCTGTGGAGGGCAGACACCTCACAGCCTTGCTGCTGTTCCAAGGCCAGCAGAGCAGAAGAGTGGGAGCCCTGAACAAGATGAGAGAGTGAGATGCAAATGAGATAGCGACTTTTATGGACATTTGTGCATTGCCAGAAATAGGGCAGTCACAAATGGAGGCTGAACCTTTCCTGCCATTTTTTTTTCATCACTGCCCTGATGACAGTGAAAGGTTACCCATGGGGCCACCAGGAGTGCCTTGATTGACTGACAGAGATGAATCTCTTTGTGGACACAAATGACTCGGGGTACAGGGAATGTGAACTGACTGGAGAGCTTGTTGTCCTATACAAGGTTTGGACACTCAGAGAAGTGCAGGGGGCCCTGGTGAGCAGGGATGTTTTCTGCAAGATGCTAGAGCAGGGGTACAAAAGGTGTGGTGTAATGGGTCCAGTGGGGGTGGGGGATCTACTCCTAGCCCCCTCCCTCACTGTGTGCCCATCACCATAACACTTGGGTTTTGCTGCCACCACCAGAGCTACGAGCTTCTGGGTTCAGGGCTGCTCTGGATGCCCAAACCCTGCTCCTTATTAGAGATTGCTTTCTTAGCATAAGCCGAACTTGGGAAGCAATTTGGGTCACAGCACACACACCAGGCACTCAAGAGAAAACAAGATTGATAGTTTTTACTAGCTAAGTTAACCAAATTACAAGGATACAAAAAGGTAGGAAAAAGACATTGAACTCGTGAGCAAATACAGGCAACTACAAGCAGGCATGGTAACCCGTTTAGGGCACATCTAAGCCTAAACAGTCCCTAACCCTGCTTCTCTGCATAGGAGGACTTACTCGCAGTATCTTTCTCTGCATCGTAAGCATGGATACCTCTGCAGGGTTTGGTTCTTTCCCAGCTGGATGGAGAAAGCTAGGTGTTGCAGGTTGGTCCAGCCCAGCTACCGGCTGGCCATGAGGTCTGTGTATCTTTGGAAATTCACTAGCCTTTCTTAAAGGGCAATGCTCAGCTATTGGCTCACAGCCCCAGGTGACCCAGTTCAAGGTGGCCAATCAGTTAGGTTATCTGACCTAGGGTTCTTTCTTTGGTAAGTTATGTAAGGTGTGGTCAGTTAGGTGGGCTAAGGTGAGTGCATCTCCTTATATGGTCTGGATATTGGGTTTTCCTTATATGGTCTGGCAGGTCAGGGAGGAACCCAAGGGGTGATCTAGCCAGGAGGGTTTCTCCACAAGAGGTGCCTGTTTGACTGCGGGTTTATGCAAACTGAGCACGGTGGTGCCCGTGTATTAGACTTGTCACGCTAAGCCACTGAGCGAGGGCTGCCCAAACTCTCAAGAAACATTTGCAAGGGGCTGCCTGTTTGTTAGGCTCTACATGCTAAACATGTGAGTGGGGAACTACATGAATCAAACCTGCAATCATCTCATTTGTTAACACACTTAAGGGCACATCCATCCACTGAAGTCAGTGGTAAAACTCCCATTGACTTTAAATGATGTAGGATTGAAAGGTAAGTTGTAGCTACCATTTGATCTTGTAAAAATCAGTTCCCATTTATTCATTTTCATCATTCTTATTTATGACCATGGCAGGGCTTACTCCGCACTGTGCGTTGGCAGGGAGCCCAGCTCGCAACGTGGAGTTAACCCTGCCATGGTCCAGGGAAACCTTTGATCCCGCCCGCGGTAACATCTGGCAGGCGGGATCAAACGTGCCACCAAGTTGGAGTAAAGCATGACCCTGGCCACCCGTGGTAGCCTCTCGTGAAAATACCCGTGCAGACGAGAGCCCTGCCGCTTGATCCAAAGCGGCAGGACCTCACCATCTGGAGTGTGTCGAGGTCAGGCTGATCAGGCACTGTTTCCCCAAATCTCTTTCAGGCTCAGGTCAGTTTAGGAAGAACTTTTAAAGGAGATTTTTAGCTGCTGTAGCTTTTGTTCATCCTCAGCACAACATGCAGCGCCCTGAATCCCAGGCCGTTGGGGGAAGAGCAGGAAGGAGGCAGAGCTAGTTCTTTCTGTGGCTGGGAAGCTGTGGAATTGGTGTGCTTGGGTCAGTTCTAAAATATTTTAGATACTCCCTAATCTGGTCTCGCTACTTCATTACTTTGCAGCAGCTGGTCTCTTCCAGAACCAAAATAAAACCTGCTGTCAGCCAGCCAGACACATTTCCCTCTCTGCCATCCTTATCTTCTGGTAGGCTGCTCTCTGGCTGCATACAGATGCTGGGGAGATGTGTCCTTACTTAAAAAGTCAACAAAACAAGTCTATGAATGTTTTCTTTTCCCAAAGCTTGATATTTATGGAGGCATTCTCCAACACTTCCTAAAATTTCAATGGCCCTTAAACACCTCAGTGGATCTAAACACTTCCAACGTGCAGCTTCATCGAAATGTCTGCTTATGCAAAGGACTGAATCTAATCCGCATAAAATAAAACAGGGTAAGTCACGCTGCTGTTACTCACTGAACATCAAATTGGCATCTTTAGCTTTGCTACACACACTTGTTTCTTGACCAGCATACATCTTATAGCTAACCTTGCCACTTACACCACCACTGAGTTCCTCCAGTGTTGTCGCAAGTTTCCAGAAAGTAGAGAAATAAAACTGGAAATGTTTTAACATCCAGTTGCTAATTTTCCACCCAACCAGAGCTGAGCAGCTGCTGGGAACAGCATGGTGCCTTTTCTGTTTCTTCTCATCTACTTCTAGGTGGAAATCTGGAAAAGGTTTGGATTTTTCAGCTGCTAGAAAACATTACGTGTGTGTGTATGCATATATACATGGATTCTTTTGCACTTTGCTAATGCGGTTTATTTAAATAAAAAGGAATGATATGGTTACGTACAGAATGTTTTAAGCCAGTCGGAGGTGCTGGAACATGAATGTGACATGATTTTGAAAAGACACCTCTAATAGTTCATGATGCAACAAAATTATAACTCTGACCTTTCCGCTGAAATGAAAGGAGGCAGGAATCTGGAGGACAGCACATCTCCTGACAAACGGACCCTTCACTGAGAACGAAGAGCCTGATTATTATCCTAGCCTAGGGAGAGGAAATGCAATTCAAAAATTGCTTGTTCTTGTCACGGTAAATCTTTAACGCTTTTAATGAAAGTTCCTTTCCTTCATGAAGTATTTCTTGTTTAAAAGAGAGAGAGAACAGAAAATTAATAAAGTGCTTCAGATATCCGTAAGTCAAGTTTAATTGGGGCAATTCCCTCCAGTGAATCGAAAGATGACATTTGTCTTCATTGCCTGGGTGGAATGTTAAACTGAAAGCAGGGCTGAAATGTCAAGGTCAAATAATGCTAATAATTATTCTGAATGTTACATTCTCCTTGACCTTGGAATTTAAAAGGCTGAGATGAAGGCTTTTTGTCAAAAGTCAGGAAGTCATCTAGAAACACAGCTGACATTTATTATTAATGTAACCTGGCAACATTAGGAAGAAGGAGATACAAAATATACTATTAGGTTCTAGCATGTGGGTTAATCCATTTTTGTGTCATCACGGGTCGTATGCATACTGATAGTGAGAAACAGCATGTCACTTATAATGTGGATATTTATGCCTTGTCTTTAAAAAAAATATAACAGGCTCAAAACAATAACTACAATGTAAGAAATAAATTATATCATTGTAACTGCTATGAATATCCTATGTCTCATGCAAGTCATTTTTTTCCCTAAAGGAGGCACACAAAAACAATATACGTACCTCTGTGTTATGACTTGTCATCACTGATACCACTTCACTGGTGACTTAAAATTAGAATAAGAAAATGTGGAGGAGAGATCCATAGGCCTTGCAAGGAAGGGGCTCTTGTATCTTACATGTAACTGAAGATGTTTCCTAGTAATCATAAAGCTAAGAGAACTCCTGGAGTGAGTCAAGACTCCAGTCACAGAGCATTCAATTCACATAGACTGCAGCCAATGGTCAAAGGCACGCAAAAAGGTTTGGGAACCACTTGTTCAAGAGTTTAAAATATCTTTCCTGCCCATAAACTAAGAGTAATGAATGACTGAGACAAACAAAATAAAAGGACCCCAGTCTCATCTCCAGGAAGGTCCCTCTGAGTGTAAATAATAGCAGTCATGGCCACGGTAAGGTGAAAGGTGCCTGAGTGAGAGACAGGCTGTAAAATGTATATAGGCAGAGCTTTGCTAGCCAGACATAAAAGACTACTCACCAGGCTGGGACTTGCAGTGGAGCAGGGGATTTAAGGAGGACTGTAAAATGCTCTTGCCAGCTTAAAATGTCTACTAATCAGAAGCAAACAGGGGACTGGATTTTTACAGCCCTGGTGATAGGAGGAGACAATGGGTGTTTTCAGATGGATCAGATGTGGGACTGGTCACCCTTGCAGCAGGGGTGCATCCTCACATCTGCTCAGATCCAGCCCTGCCTGGGTCAGGTTACATGGACCCAACAGTTTCCACAGCCTTGCATGGTGGACCCCCCCCACACACACACACACATTGCAGAGTTTGGGGCTAGAGCGACTGCAATGCTGTGGTGTTGCCCAAGGTAATGACCAGCTGGACGTGAAGCAGCGGCGCGGGTCCGTGCATCAGACAAACTGCTGCTTCACTTCAGGACTGGTGACCCCGGTTTGGCCGGCCCGATCGGGTGCTCCGGGATGCTCCAGAGTGCCGGCAGTGGGGCTGCCCTGAAGCAGGTAGCTCTGGAAGCCTCGGGTTGACCAAAGGACAGGTACAACAGCAGAACAAATGTATAGGATCAAGACTCATCAAGATGATTCTGTTTTGTCCTGGGGAAAGACCATTGTGCTTTAGTACAGAGTGGCATTCACAATCCGTGCCAACTCAGTCTTGCCTTCTTGTCACAACTAGTCATAAGATGCCCATTGGTGGTAAATTGCATAGTGACATTTGTCATATCTGGTTTGCTACTTTTTAATTTTTTTAAATTTTTGTTAGGATTGATAGAAAGTTACAGTAGAGTCATTTTATAGAAAAAGAGAAAACAGAATCCAAAATAAACAAAAGAGTTACACATTTGGATCACATATGACCCTTTCATTCCTCATATTACACCCTGGCATTTATTTATTTATTTATTTATTTATATCCCGCCCCTCCTGACCACAGGGCAGGCCGGGGCGGCAAACAACATTCATTCAAATAATATAAAAAATTTAAAACAATTTAAAATACAGTATGTGGGGAAAAGCCCCCCTCCCCACCCCTCCCCTACCCCTCGCCAAAAGCCTGACGGAACAGCCGGGTCTTACATACACGCCGAAACATCAGGAGAGTGGGAGCCAGCCGAGCCTCCTCCGGGAGCGAATTCCACAGCACAGTGGCGACCACTGAAAAAGATCTAACATCGGTGACCACCCGCCTCGCCCAGGGAACCTCCAAAAAGACTCCTACGGACAATCTCAAGGGTCGCACAGGCACATGGGGAATTTTGTGTAACCCTGAACCATCCCACCCCTTTCCCTCCCCAAATCCCCCTGGAATCCTATAATACCTTTTGTTGTAGATTCTGGTTTCTACCGAGCAGCCAGCTACTGTGTTGAAGGGGCCCTCTTTTGTCTTAACTTCACAGAAGTTTACTCTATAGATTGTTTTTGAAGGTAGAAGAATACTTTTCCGTCCTCCTGTTTTTTTTTCTTGAAGAAAGTTCCATACTAGGGACGAGATCACATAAAATTCCTGATATTTGTCCATTATAGGGTGAAAACAGACATGACGCTAACCACTCCTTAACCACCCTTGGTGGTTATTTATGCATGTTGCAGGGCTGTATTGGTGCCCTATGCAACCCTGAAACATGCATAAATGACCACCAAGGGTGGTTAAAGGGTGGTTAGTGTCATGTCTGTTTTCACCCATATTCGCTCTCAGCTTCTCCATTGAGAGGACAAACCAGATACTTTGGATCCAGGCGTCTTCCATTAGGACCAATAACATTTTCCCAATTCTTGGCAATAACATAGATTCCCGCTAGGAACAACGTTGTGCAAGTATCTTTGTAACAGTCGATTAAGGAAATGTTTGGAAAAATACCTAAAAGAGCAATTTCAGATTTAAATGGAATCACACAACCTGTTATTTCTTGTGGATATTTCCAATTTGTCCTCCAAACCTTTTGTGCTTCTGGGCACTGCCAACTACTATGTAGTAGTGAACCACCTTCTCCACAGCCATGTCAGCACATGCTGGGAATTGTTGGATCAAGTTTAGCCAATTGTGCTGGGGTTTTATAGACTCGCACTGTGGTTCTCTTACTTCCAGTGCTGAAGCTGATTTGAATATTCTATATTTGATAATTTCAATTTGATCTTCGATCATTCCCATTTTGCGTCTTTTGCCCATTTCTGCAAATGGTTTGGTTCCTGCTGGTACCGCAATGAGGTAAGTGCCCTATGTATTTTGGAAATAATACCTTTTAAAGGGGACTAGTCCAGGACCAAACTTTCTAATGATTTAGGAATACGATTGTATTCTGTGTAAATATTTGGTTTGTCATATCTCCTTTTTAAGCATAAATAGTTTAAAAAACTGACTGGGCCCTGTATCCATTTTTTCCAAATCACTTTTTGATATAGAAAAGTCCCTCTTAAATAGTCATTTCACTTTAATACTATTTTTACATTGCAAGCCCTGGATTAATTTTTTTTTAACAACGCCATATTTTTGGTTAATCCCAGCAGTATACTGGAAAAGGGAGAAGCCTCATTTTTAATTTTATTCAAATTTTTCCACTTCTCCAAGCTATCCCTGCAAAGGATGGTCATTCCAGTTCCTACCCTCTATTTTTTGTCCCTCTATGATGTGACTGTTAAAAGTCCTGTACTTCGAGTATTTCTTTTACTATATTCACCCATAAAAGTTTCCCTGTTATTTAATCTCCAACCTTTCACTCCACGGAGAATCACTGCTTGAGGTTAACCACATTTTTGTCCTTTTTGAAATAAAATCTTTTGAAAAATAAGAAGTGTGAAACTTTGAAACATGGCTGCTGGGGTCACTCAGCACCAGCAACACTCCTGTAGCTACGCTCTTTGCTATCCTGTACAAAGATTAAATCGTATTTACGCAACAGGCTATGACAGTTCCAAAACAGCCACTTCATTCTATAAAGTAAACGATATTTCGGGAGGGCCTCCCTTCCGGAGATCAGGGTTCCTGAAGCCTTCAAGATGGTAGCTATTTGGCCCCTGCTCAAAAAAACATCACTCGACACTGACTTCTTGGGCAGCTCTTGCCCCATCTCTAACCTTCCCTTTTCAGGGAAGGTTATTGAACGGGTGGTTGCGAGGCAGCTGCAGGGACATCTAGATGCAATCGGATTCCTGGATCCATGTCAGTCTGGCTTTCGTCCTGGGTATAACATCAAGACTGCGCTTGTGGTGTTGGTCGACGATCTTTGCCGTAAGATTGACAGGAGATATTGTACCCTGCTGATTCTTTTTGATCTTTCAGCAGCCTTTGATACAGTTGACCACGAAGCACTTTTGATACGGCTGTGGGATGTGGCAGAGGTTTGCGGGACGGCTCTAGAGTGGTTCCGTTCATTCCTGTCAGGAGGTTTCAGCAAGTGGTGGTGATGGGTGAATGTTCTTCTTCCCCCCTCCCCCTCTCTTGTGGGGACCTCAGGATTCCATCCTGTCTCCCCTCCGTCCTGTTCAATGTGTATCTAAGGCTCCTGGGCGAGATCATGTGTAGATTTGGGTTGCGTTGTCTTCAATATGCGGATTACACCCAAATCTACTTATCCTTTTCATCTGACGCCAGACCCTGAAGTCCTGGTGCTTACACAGTGCCTGGCTGCTACTGGGGACTAGATGCGGGTGAGCCGTCTGAAGCTGAATCCAGACAAGACTGAGGTGATGATGTTTGGCTGTCCCTGTGGCCTGGGAGGGATTGGGACTCCCATTATTGATGCGGTCCTGTTCCCCTCGTTACTCAGGTGTGTAGCCTTGGGGTGCTCCTGGATCCTCAGCTGCACTTGGAAGGTCAGGTTGCAGCTGTGGCCAGGAGTGCCTTTCTCCAACTTAATCCGGTGAAGAGGCTGCGTCCCTTTCTTTCCAATGTGGATTTGGCCACCGTCATCCCTGCTTTCATTACCTCGAGGCTGGACTACTGCAACGCGCTCTGCATGGGGCTGCCTTTGAAGACTGTTCGGGGGCAGCAGCTGGTGCAGAACGCAGCGTACTGCTTCTTGATGGGGCTGAGTCGCTGGGAACACATTACAGCAGTGCTCCAGAATCTGCACTGGTTGCCGATAGCCTTCCGGGCACAATTCAAGGGACTGGTTTTGATCTTTAAAGCCCAAAATGACTTGGGCCCTACATATCTGAAGGACTGTCTTTCTCTTTGTGCTCCTTTGCGGCCCTTAAGATCTGCTGAGGCTGCCCTCTTGCGGGTTCCATCGCTGGCCCAGTTTCATATGACTTGGGCCTGCAGAGAGGTATTCTTGGTGGCTGCCTCACAGCTTTGGAACTCCCCTTCCCTTTGCCCTAGTTTGAATGTATTCTGGAGGCAGTGTAAGACCTTTTTATTTGGCCACGCATTTATTTGGGCAGGGATAGGTTGGGGGGCAATGGGGGTGTTTTTAGTTTTGTAGGGTTTTAATTACCTATTTTATATTTGTATTTCATATTTTTAATTTTAATTTATTTTATTTTTATTTATTTTATTTATATGAAATGTATATCCCACCCCTCCTGTCCATAGGGCAGCGAACAACAGTATAAAAAACAATTAAACAATTTAAAACTGGTAAAAATATACAATACAGGGGAACAAAGACCCTACCCCCCTACCCCTTGCCAAAAGCCTGGCGGAACAGCCAGGTCTTATGTAAATGTCGAAATGACAGAAGAATGGGAGCTAGCTGAGCCTCCTCTGAGAGTGAGTTCCACAGCACGGGGGTGGCCACTGAAAAAGATCTAACATCGGTGCCACCCGCCTCGCCCGGGGAACCTCCAAAAAGGCTCCCACGGACGATCTCAAGGGTCACACCGGAACATGGGGAGTGAGGCGGTCCCATAGATAATATGTTTATTGTCAGTTGCCCTGAGCCTTCGGGGATAGGGCGGGATATAAATCAAAATAAATAAATGAATAAAGAATATTGCACAAATAATCCAGTCGAGCCCTTTATTAGATTTGTTTATAGGCATTCCCTTTTTAAATCTCTCATGCATGCATACACTAGGCAACATTTGAAAAACCACAGCAATGTATTTAGTAAAAGGATTTTGGAACCATCCTGAGGACACATCTCTTTGGGTGGTGCAATTCTGCATATTAGAAATTAACACTTATGAAATGCTATTGCCAAAGACTTATTTTCCAAAGTTGATTTATTTATTTATTTATTTATTTATTGGCTGCCCCTTCATGTCTATGGCATCCCGGGGCGGCTCACAACAAGTAAAACAACAACAAAACACATAAAAACATCAGATATAAATAATTAAAAAAGAAAACCCCTCCCCACCGCCACCCCAAAATTCCCCTCCCTCTCTACGCCACCCTCCCACCTTCCTCTCCGAAGGCCTGGGCAAACAGCCAGGTCTTACAGGCTCGGTGAAAACCCAGCAGACCCGGGGCCAGGCAGGCTTCCTCCGAGAGGGAGTTCCAGAGTCACAGCCCGGCCACCGAGAATGCCCTCTCCATTTTGGCCCCCCATTTAACACGGGGGACCTCCAGGAAGGCACCCCCGGCAGACGGCAGGGGTCGCCCTGAGGTGAGGAAGGCGAGGCGGTCCCCAAGGTATGAGGGGCCCAGACCATATAGGGCTTTATGGATCAACATCAACACCTTGAATCTGGCTCAGTACGCTATAGGCAGCCAGTGCAGAGTGTGGAGCACAGGTGTTATGTGCTTCTGCTGCCTCGTCCTTGTAAGGAGACGGGCTGTCATATTCTGCACCAGCTGCAGCCTCCGAACCAGAACCAAGGGAAGCCCCACATAGAGTGCGTTGCAGTAGTCTAGCCTCGAGGTGATGAAGGCATGGACGAGAGTGGCCAGGTCGGGCCTGGAAATGTATGGGCGCAGCCTCCATACCAGATACAGCTGGCGAAAGGCGGCTTTAGCCACCGCCTCCACCTGCCGATCCAGATGGAGGCCCAGATCCAAAACCACCCCCAGACTCTGAACCTGCTGGGCTATGGGAAGGCAGACCCTCACCCCCCCAACCAGAGGGGCCGGCACCTCCCTCACCCTACCCACCGCCATCACCTCCGTCTTATCAGGATTGAGCTTCAGTCTGCTCTGCCGCATTATTAATTAATTATTATTATTATAAGCATTTATATATAGCAAATGTACCTGGAGCTTTACAGAGAATAAAATAGACACAGTCCCTGCCCGAGTGAGAGGAAGCATTGGGAGGGAAGATAAGGAGTTCAGTTTTAGCCATGTTCAGTTTAAGTTGGTGTCCAATCCGCCACAGCCTCCAAACATTGGGAAAGCAACGAGACAGCAGTTGAGTATTAGAGTTTATAATTCTGTTTTTGCTAAATGCAAGGAGACCATTTAAGCAATTGTACTGATGGAAAAATGAAGCCCTATTTTCATTCATGAATGCAATAAATATTGATGCAGTACTCTCCAAAAACTAGTACAGGATGCCGTGTTAAACCAGCTATGCTGGGCCAAATTGTTAAATGTAAAAAAGCCTTGGGAAGCACACAGAAATTCTGCACAGTTGTACAGGTCATGAGCTACAAACCACTTACACCAGAGAAGTCCCATTGAAGCCCTCAGTGGTCTTAATCTGAAACTGTCGCTGTGGTTATATATTCAAAGCTACAAGGTACACATGAGCCATGGTAGTGCGCTACTATCCATTTGAATGCACATGCATAAATTCAACAGACAATGGACGTGTATTCTGCGACACAGTTCTGTACTGATATTTTGAAATTTTGGACCAGATCATCACTGTCAGTACCATTAAGACAGTTCAGATAAAAGGCCAGATTCTCTGAGCCACATATAGTACAAAATGGACTTAAACAGGCTGGAGAGCCCAAGTACAGAATTTCCATTCTGTAGAGGGGTGAGGGGAAGGGTTTGCTACTGTAGAGCTGGTATTACAGGACCATCAGTCAATCTGGAATTATAATAATATTTTATATTTCGGTATCTAGGTGTTTTTATTTATTTATTATTCCACCCTATTCCAAGGGCTCAGGGCAAGTTATAATGCATAAAAGAATAAAATAAATATATGTGAATAAAACCAGTTAAGATCTCTTATCCCACACCCTATCCCCACCTGCTAAGTACCTGGCCAAATACAAATTCTTACATTTCCTCCAGAAGATGAGCAGACTCAGACTTAGGGCAGCCATTTTCACATCTGCAGGAACGCATCTTCAGATGGTTGGGAGAGGGGACGCACATGCAAATTGGGCATGTCTTTGATCATGTGGGAATGACCAGAAGCTTTTTTTTGCACGTGATTGAAGCTTTTATGCACATTTAGAAGGGCGATTGGCAGAGCTGGATTTCACAGCTCAGCTTTGAGCCAATGCAGTGTTGTATTTCGTATGCATGTCCTTTAAGAGCTCCTGACATGGCTGTAGGCGGGACCAGGGAGGTGGCCGGCGTGGACTTGTCTGCTGGTGTGGGTGGATGCCCCAGTTCATATGAGCTGGGAATGCATGAGCGCCTGTCCCCACGCATTTTGTTTTTGCTTCCCCCATACAGGGCACTCCAGATTTTTCAGCAGTGTCCATGAGTGCCCATGACTGGGTGCTGTGTGGGTCATGGGAGCATGCATCCCCACACACCACCTTCACATGGGCATTTGGAGAAGTGGTTGATGGGTGGCCATGTGTGGTAGCAATCTTGTTTAAAACCACCCACAGCCGACCTTGAAGTAGCCAGCAGGGCTGAGCTGCAGAGAGTGCTGAAGGAAATGGAAAGGAAATGTATGGATTTACAGACCACCTTGCAAGCTAGTGAGCTGCAGGAGAGGAGGATGAGCCGCAAGGTAAAGTTAGATCCTTTCCAAGGTTTTTTTATGCCCATCTACCTTCACAGAGACTGTGGGGAGGAACCAGGCTATCCCTGCTAGAGCCATACAAAATTCCATGGTACTTGATGGAAAAACTTCCTGGAAGGCATATCCGTATCCGGCTCAGTTTGACATTATTTGCCAAATTAACGGCTGGGGAGAAGTAGAAAAAGGGAGCTTCCTGGCAGCTAACTTGGGGAGGCCTGCTCTCCAAGTGCTACATAACCTGCTTTGGTACAGGCCTTGGCCATGTTGGAAATGCAAGGACTGTGAGATCATTGCATCCATTTGCCCAATGCAGAGTTTACAGAGGAGTGTGAGTAGCTAATCATCAATAAGCAGGCAGGAAGCATACTTAAGCTTAAGTAGCTTTATTAGGAAATACATGTAGGATAGGAAAGGCCTACATCTATGCTAAGTCCTAAGACTAGGTGTGTTCAAGAGGGAGGAAGGAAGCTCTCTGAGACACAAAGAGATGAGAAATCTCCTGGGGGAGGAGATTGACCAATCAGGTCCTGACAGGAGTAGGACAGATAGGATGGGGGAAGGGTTCCCTGATCTGTCTGTCTACTCCTGCTGTTTCTAGCAAACAAACAGGATGAGCTGCCTAGGGGGAATGCAACCAAAGGAATGTATTTCCAACAGGCCAGACAGGGCTAACCACCATTCAGACTTGGCCAGAGCTCAGCTGTGGGCCAGTTGGAAGGGGGAAGTGGAGACCCCATCTGAGCTGGCAGAGGACATGGGAAGGTTGGTTTCCATGGCTTATCCCCTGCACCAGTCCAGAGACACAGGATCAGCAAGTGATGGAGGATTTGATTGAATCAGTTGCAGGCCTGAAACTAGACCTGCGACTGAAATTCTGCAAGAGGAAGTCAGGCTCACTCCGCACTTCTGTGGAAAACCTGACTGAACTAGAGAGCTTCCATGCTGCAGTTCAGTGGAGAGGAAGGTCACCACTTGTGAAGAAAGTGGAAGCTGAATGCTCTGAGAAACCATGTGCTATGAATGAAGGGGAAAAGGGGCTTGATCAGGTGGCTGAACTTGTTGAACAGTTGGGAGAAGTACAGTGCCGGTGGTAAAGTCAGGCCTTTTAACAATAGTGGAAAAAACAAAGGGGCCGGCTCACTTGGGTGTTGGTATTGTGGAAAATTGGCCACAAAAGGGCTGACCTACAAAGCGAGCCGATAAAGCCTAAAGGAGGCTCCCCATGCAGTTTGGGAAATGGGCTGCCGCCATGCTAAAGACGAGGCACAGGGCAAAGCCCCACTGCTAGCATGCAGATCTGGGCAGTTAAACAATGACAGCAGGAATTTGGCAATTGCATGTGAACTGGGAATGATTAAATATCTGGGAATTGTGGACGCTGGTTCAGATGAAACTGTTATTAGGCCAGATTTACTCAAAAGGCCTGGGATTTGGGGTTGGAAATATTAACATTCTAACTTGTATAAACTGAAAACATTGACTGGGGACCAAGCATCAGTCCAGAAATGGGAGGAATTGACCTTAAAGATCAGTTCCCTAGTGCTTGAACAAGAGATATGGGTGGCAGAAATTAATCCTTGGCCTGGACTTTGTCACAGCTAATAAGTGTGTAATTGAGGCCAGTCAGGATGTGATCTAGATTCAGTCCATGGAAATTCCCTTTGAGGAATGAGATCGGGTGCAATTGATGTTTTGCAGGTGCTTGGTGTGCCATAAACAAGTGGCCCTGATTCCTGGGACTGAAGTGATCGTGCCAACTAAATGTGTGGGACTCAGAGACCCATGTTTGCTGCGCACACACACACAAAAACTAAACTCTGCAACTAGGGAATCCAAACTCTACAAATTAATTGCAAGCAGAGTAAATTATAAATTTACATACATAACATTTTTAGCACACAGCTGCCCAGCAGAAAACACACCATTGTAGCACAGGCCAAAGAGCCTCCACACACCCATGAGCAAAACAAAACCTACAGTCCCCCCAACACACTTCAAAACGCAATGGCAAAAATGCCCCAAACCATAAAGTTACACAGCCACCCAAAACTAATAAAAAACAAAAGCACCACCCCCACCCGCAAATAGCCCAAGCAGCACACCAATAGCAAATACGAAACAAGACAGGAAAAAACAAGGAGAAATCTTCAGTTTTGAATATCATTTACATTTATAATTACCTAACATTGTTAAGATTGTAATAATTCATTACAATTTTTAGCATTTAATTTCCCTGTTTCACAGTAACAGTTAAACTTGTTTTGGGTTTTTTTCTTTGCAGTTAGCATAATTTGTCAATTTTTGACTGGTCAAGTGACCAAATATTTTTCAATCAGTCAAGGACCCAACCCTATCCAAAGATCCATATGTCCATGGGGGTACAGAGTATTCTCCCCCCACCCCTTTAAGGGAATCCAGCTCTGATCTTCCCACCATCATCCATGTATTCATCACCTCGAGATTGGACTACTGCAACGCACTCTGTGTGGGGCTACTCTTGGTGACGACCCGGAAACTGCAGTTGTTGCAGAATGTGGCGGTCCATCTCCTGGTGGGGACGGGCTGCCGTAAGCACATAACACCAGTGCTTCATTCTCTGCACTGGCTGCCTATAGTCTTCCAGGCCAGATTCAAAATGCTGGTTATTACCTTTAAAGTCCTATACGGCCTGGGTCCCGCCTACCTGCATGACCGCCTCATCCCTCATATCCTGGATTGCGGTCAGCCGGGGGCACCTCCTTAGAGATCCCTCAGTATCCCAGGTGGCAACAGCTGACAGGGCGTTCTCGGTGGCCATGCCAAGGCTATGGAACTCTCTTCCGGCAAAGATTTGCCTCTCTCCAGATCTCCCCTCCTTCCATAGACAGTGTAAGACCTGGCTATTTCACCAGGCGTTTGGTGATGGGTAGTGGGTGGGGGATACCTAGGTTTTTCGGGTCGCAGCAATTTGATAATTTTTATATTATTTCTGTATTTATTTTTATATTTATTTACTGTTTTTATAATATGTTTTAGTGTTGTTGTTCATCGCCCTGAGCTGCCATTGGGCAAGAGGAGGTGGGATATAAATTTTATAAATAAATAAATCTAAGAATTTTTATTGATAAGTTTATTGTTTCAACAATAAGTCATAACAAAGATATACACAGTAAAACAGCACCAAAGAACAGGAACACCAACACTAAATCAGAAGCCAAATAAAATTATCAATAGAAACAGCTGCCTGCTGTCCCCAGCTAGAACAACTAAAAATAAAAATTTAACAATTAAAATGAAATAGCTTCTAAAAAACTAAACTTGTCAAAAAATGTTTAATTACAAATGGATGTTTCCTCTGCCTCCTATAAGATATACAAATATAGAGATACACTTATACGGCCCATAAGACAGTAGCCGTAGTAAGATTATCCCAACATGGGATATAATACTAGAATGAACCCTAGTTCTTCTGCGGAGCTTGAGCTTGGGAAACTCTTGACCCCTGGACTCTGCAATTCAATCCATTACTTTATTAACACAAGCACATCCCCACCTCTCCTAGCACAAAGTGAGCGGGGTGGGGGGGGGGCCACGGGGTATGCTATTTCATATAACATAAGAGACTAACCAAACAAAACTGGAACATCCATCAGACTTTGTAATAACTATAAACTTAAAAAAAATATAAAAGGATTATATTAAATTTGACCCGTTCACAAACCATATCGTTTTAGGAAAGCTAAGAATCCACACGATTAGCCTTGCCCCAGAATTTTTATAACAGTGTGCTATTCTAACCAGGGTCCCTAACTGTGCTATTCTAAACAGGGTCCCTGGACTGTTGGGATTAAGGGTGTTAACAAACAAGACCATAGTCCACACTAGGTGGGTATCTACCTGCCCATTTATTAGGTGTTCTCTATATGGCCACCATCCACTGGACACGCATTCCCCATTCGCAGCGGGATCCTGGAGCATGCAGAGCCTGCCATGCTGGATAATGTAGGCAAATGTGTGCCCATGTGTCTGTGTCCTGTCAATTAGGATGCATGCAGGTCCATGCATACAGGTCTGCCAGCACCATAGAGTTGCGGGCAAAGAGCCTTCCAAGGAGTAACCAATTCTGGCCCTTCTCTCCACTCCTGTTCTCACTGGCACACACATAATTTACACCTTAAAAGCCCACTGAACCATTTTCAAAAGTGTTCTCCCAGCTCGTCCTAGTTGGCAGCACGTGCCTGACGCTTACTGTTTCCAAGCTGCTGCATTCTCAGGAACGATTTGCAGAAGATTACCATCACCAGAGTCATGGCTAACACTGACAGCCTTGGCAACAACCAAGACTGCTACCTCCACTGTTCAATCACAGTTGCTTGCTGCCTACAGAACCATTACTGTAACCTCCTTCTCTCTGGCCTTCCCCGGTCTCACCTTTCTCCCCTCATCTCTGTCCAAAACTCTGCTGCCAGGGTCATCTACCTCGCCAGTCGCTTCGACCATGTGCAGCCCCTCCTCTCTTCGCTTCACTGGCTTCCCCTTCCTGAACGAATCCTGCACAAGCTCCTAGTCTTCACCTATAAAGCTCTTCACAACCTTGCTCCCCCCTACCTCTCTGCACTTATCGCCCTCCATACTCCAGCCCGTGCACTTCGCTCCTCCTCTGTCCCTTCTCTCACCCTTCCACGCCTTCCCTGCTCCCCTAAGCGCCTTCGTCCCTTCTCACTTGCTGCCCCCCATGCCTGGAACTCCCTCCCTGTCCACATCCGCCTTGCCCCCTCCCTTCATACCTTCAAATCTCTCCTTAAAACTCACCTCTTTCGCTCTGCTCTGTCTGACTCTTTATCCTGCTGAGCCACTATTCCTATACCTACGATCGGTTTACCCTTATCCTTGCAACATGGACCTGCCTGCTGTCATTCTCATCGTAACCAAGCCAAGTACGTGCACTTGAGACCTCGCATCTTCATGAATGTTAGACCCCTTGTCTCTCCCTCTGTTCCCCTTCCTAAGTCTCTCCCCCAGCTCCTGTCTCTCAGATTGTAAGCCCTAGGGGCAGGGACCGTGTCTATTTTATTACTTTGTAAAGTGCCAGGTACACTGCTGGCGCTATATAAATGTTTGTTAATAATAATAATAATCTGCTAACACAACATTCCTTGGACCGAAGAAGAGACCAAGGTCTTCATCACTCTACGGTGGGAGCAGAAGGTCCAATATACCCTGGGGAAGTGCTATAGGAACGAGATGGTGTTCCAGGAGATCTCAGGCCAAATGGCGCAGCAGGGCTACACCCGGGACATGAACCAGTGCTGGCAGCCGGCCAATGACTTGAGGTGTGGGACAACAACTTTGTCTCTGGCCATGGGAGACAAACATTGCCCTATTACAAGCTCCTTGACTGGTTCCTCTGTGTGGGTGGAGCTGTTGTTGCATCCTGCCTGTATGGCTGCGCCTTTGTGAGGGGCCAGAAGTGGGTGGATATGGCTCCCCCACTGCCTGCTCCCTCTGCAACCGCTCCCGTTCACACCATGGAAGCTGCAACCGCCAGCAGACATCCTTCTATGCCCGTCCTCACCCCAGAGCCAGCATGGGTTGACATAGACACCACAGATGGCCGTCCAGCCTCTGTTTGAAAACCTCCAGTGAAGGAGAGTCCACCACTGCTCTAGGCAGTCTGTTCCACTGTCAAACAGCTCTTACCGTTAGGAAGCTCTTCCTAATGTTTAGCTGAAATCTGCTTCCTTGTAATTTTGAGCCCATTGGTTCTAGTCCTGCCCTCAGGAGCAACAGAGAACAAGTCTGCTCCATCTTCTGTGTGACAGCCCTTCAGATACTTGAAGACGGCTACCATACCTACCTTTAGTCTTCTCTTCTCCAGACTAAACATACCCAGCTCCGCCTCCTTCAACCTTTCCTCATAGGACTTGGTTTCTAGACCCCTGACCATCTTTGTCGCTTTCCTCTGAACCCTGGACATTTGTCAATGTTCTTCTTAAAATGCGGTGCCCAGAACTGGACCCAGTCCTCCAGTACTGAGTTCGTGCATGTTTGCGTTTACACAGCTGCATGATAAAGGCTTCTGTTTATTGTTATCTGTGTATGTTTTTTTATTGTTTACTGAGTTGACAGGTGGCCATGAGAATTCAGAGGAGCAGCAGGAAAATCCCCAAGACACTCCACAGTACAGGAACAGTAGGCATGGAAAAGGGGTGGGAAGGCACCATGGTGAGCCCATGGGCTGGTGGGTAGGGAAGGGGAGGGAGAAGGCACCATGGCAGGATGGTGGCCTGGCAGGAGGGTGGAAGCTTAAATGACAGCCTGGGGGAAGCCAAAATTATGGCAGGGGGAGGGTGGGAACAGCAGTGGTTGATTTCTGTATGTCCTTCACTCCTATACAGTGATCATGGGAGGAGAACTACGTAGTGCTGAGATCCTGCCACAGCAAGTGCCCCAGCATCCGCATAGGCCAGGTACTCATTCCCACTTCCCTTTGTTTGGGCGGAGGACTGAAATTTGGGTGGGTGGGGCCTGAAACACCGGAGCAAGAAGGTGGTGGGGTGATCTGAACTCATCGCTTTCCTTAGGTGTTTACAGATGCAGTGCAGGCTTGTTTTGCCCATTCTGGCCTGCCTGGGCCAGTGCCGAACTCCACATGTCTATTCCAGGCCCACCAAATGTGGGACTGGTTCGAACCCCGGCAGGGTTGGTGGCCAGGCCCAGAATGAACTGGGTCCACAGTCTGACCCAGTGAGCCACCAGAATGGGGCAAACTAGGTGGGTGCGTCTGTTTTTGTGCCTGCCTGACCCAGTGTGGGGGGGTCGCCATGGCAGCGAGCCATGACTGCTTGTTATTGGCAACCATGACTGCCCATCATGGCAGGGGGTGGGTGCTGGCCACAGCGCAGGGGCGGAACTAGCCAATCATGCGTCGCTCCCCATCCCCCTCCCCAACCAGATCAGGCCAGGGGAATGTTAGTTTCCAGCCCCCCAACCTGACCTGGCTGGGGTTTTGGGGGGCAGCCATCCTGCCCCCAGATGTGCAGTGCCACCATGGCTGCACATATGTTAACATGCACTGTTGTCTTGTTATGGGTCTGCCAATGCAACAGGCACGGATGGAACCCCTGCCACAGTGGAACTAGAACCTGCGGGTCTACAACTGGCAGCACAAGGCATACTACTGCTGTGACCTCAGGCAAGCCAAGCTCAGGGGCAAGCACCATTTCCTAACCCCCATCGGCCATTCACGCCTGCATAACCACCCACCCGGGTTTCCTCAGCAATCTATCATGCAGGGAAAGCCATTTCCAGTTTCCACACAGTGCTCACTCCAAGGAACAGTTGCTAGGCCAGACATGTCTCCCCCCTGCCAATCATTCCCGCATACCTCCTGTGAACACTTCTCCACAGCTGGATCCGCAGGAGGCGGATCAGGCAATGTCCCCCCAGCAGTCCTGAAGCGGCACCCAAGGGAGTGTGCCCAGCTGCCCCCAAAAGGACCAGGCACAAGAAGAAACCGTTGTCATTTTTAGTAAATAAAGTTCTTTAATTTGTCATATATATTTTTAAATAAAGTTCTTTAATTTTTCAGAATCCATGGTTTCTGTGCTTCTTCTGGGAACAAAGAGAAGTTTGGAGGAGGAAGGGCGGGGGGCTTGGCACAGCAGTATGCCTTGTGCTGCCAGTTGTGGACCTACAGGTGCTAGTTCCACTGTGGCAGGGGTTCCATCCATGCCTGTTGCACTGGCAGCACACACGCAAATGTGCAGTTTTAGTTTGCTGGGTTGGGATTCAGGCAGCGCACGCTCCACTTTTTCCTTTCTCCACAACGTTTCTTCAGCCCTTCGCCGCTTTGAGGGCTGGGGGTTGGAAGGGAATGAAATGGAAGGGGGTGGGTGAGGGGTGCGCCATAGGTGGGGACTCTGCTGGGCATGCACTTGTGGGCAGGGGGGCCCCATAGTAGCTGACTGCATGCCTGTGCCTCTGTGCTTTCTGTTCCCATTCCCAGACCTGGCTACCCTGCAAATGGCAATAGGAAAATGCAGAGGTTCAGGCCTGCAGCTGGCTAATCTGAGAATGCCAGTAGGGAACTCAGAGGGAAAGGCCACCTGGCGGTAAATAGCATGGGGGGCAGGGGAAGGAAGGAAAGTGTGCTGTCCTTGTGCCTGGGGGTGGGACTGGCTGGGCCAGAAGAAAACACACCGCCACACAGGAAATATTTGTAAAGGCTTTACTGATAACACAAAAAGATCATTTGAAACAGTTCACCAATGCTCATTAAACTGTCACTGATGGTGGGTGTTTTGGCTAACGTTGTAGTTGATGTGGCGGCCCAAGGCACCCCAGATTTCTCTGGCTATATGCACTGCTCCACTCAGTTCAGCTGGTCACCGTAACAGGGGCACTGGCTCGCCGGAGTTAACTGGTGGGAGGCTCTCCATTGCCAGCATGGCCCCGTGGTTCTCGTAGCTGTTGTGGAGACCACAGGCAGCGGTAGTTAAAATCCCTTTTTTAGAATGAACTTCTGCTTAAGCAGTCATGGATCCATGTTGCTATTACTAACAACGTTAATATTAACAATATTAATGGCAGTGCAATGCAGACTGAGATTGCATCCGGGAGACTCTCGGAGGCTGTGCATGTGCACTAGAAACGGGTGGAAGGTAGGACCCCTCTGAAGGACTATATGTCTGAACACCATAACATGGCAAATGCAGACCACATCAAGTGTTTATGTCAAGGCCACAAGACAGATAGGGCCTCTCAATGCCATTATGTGTAAAACTGCCCAGAGTTTCAATTACCCATCCAGTATGCAGTCTGTGCCTGCATGCTGACCCTGTGAGTCAATGCGGAATTGTATCCTGTTACATTAGGAGAACGGTGAGTAACCCTTAAAAACCCTGCGAGAAGACTGGAAACTGTACTATTACCGCAGAACTATGGGTAACCCCAGTGATCTTAGAACTCTACAGAGCATGCAGACCACAGTGTAATGCCTCTTGTTTTCAGAATCGCAAACGTGTTCAACCAGCCTCCTATAAAGGGGTAGTTCAGCCACAATGAATGGACAAGGGACACTGGAAAAAAATCTGCTCATGAAGAGTGTCTACAGGATGCTTAAAATAAAAGGGAGTTCATATTGTGGGAGGAGCTTGAGCTGATACTCTTGGGTTGGTTTAAAAAAAAAAAGTTTGAGTGAGTTTATGGGTGAAAACAGAGGTGACAGTAGCCCGTGTTGGCCCAGGACTCAACTGCACGTTTGTTCTATCACTGCCAGATGCTGGGCGATATACATGCCTCAGGCCGGTTTCCCAACTGCTATGGGACATGTCCTTTGGAGAAGCTCGGAGATGCAGCCTGGGCCAATGCCTGCCCACCCGGGCCAACACAGGTTAGCAGGCACGTCTGATAGGCCTTCTCAGCCCCACTGTGAGGCGTGATCCGTGGATTGGGTCCAGAGGCGCCCACTCACCTGGCCCTGCCAAACAGCTGATTGGAGGGCCGGGAAGAGCGTGCTCATTCAGCCTGCTGAACAGCCTTTTGGGGTGGAGGGGCTGGAGCGAGCGCCTCCAGACCTCCCCAATCAACTGTTCAGTGGCCGGAGTGATCGTGCTCCTCGCAGCCCCAATCAGCTGTTTGGTGTGTGCAGCCAGCCACCAAACAGCTGATGGGGATGGTCATGTGGTCGTCCCGCACCCATGAGCTGTTTGGTGCATACACCCAGCCTGCCAAACAGCTGATGGGGGTGGGTGGGTGCTCCTGAGGGAAGCACCAGCCAGCCTGTCAAAATGACAGGAGCCAGCCCAGCTGCAGGAGGAGCGCCCTCCATCAGCTGTTTGGCAGCAGCTCTTTCCGGGCCCAATGCTGCTGAGCAGCATTGGCCCAGGAGTCCTGTCCCGTGTGGACAGCTCCTTGGGTGGCCCAGGGCATAGAGGGACCTGTGCCATCAGACCCTACACTTGGGTTAAAGGTTGAGGGCTGCTTGTGTGAACAGCCCTCTCCACCAACCTGAGAAGGGGTAGTTTACCCCAGGGTAGGGCGGGGTGCCTCCACATCACCTGTCACATCTGTTTTCGCCCTATGTTGAAATGAATTATACGGAGTAAATGGGAAAATGGTTATTTCCGTAATTTTTTTGTTTCTTGAATAAATGGTTTTGTAAAGCATTGTTTTGCCTGAAAGGTGTATATATTTGTACAGGCCACCCTTCCGATTGCTTGGGCAATCACCCAATCGATGTTCCCTGGATGCACTGGGATCATGAACCAGAACAGGCCTGGTATCATCCAGGTGGAGGCACTGTCATTAGCCACTCTTCTAACTCTATGATTATTGTACAGTCAGGAGGCACCAGCAGCACTGCCTGGTCCCAGAATCTCCATTAGCCTCCATAATATGAGTCACCCTAAGGAGGAGGGGTTACATACACATATTATGAGCAGCAGGTCACTTGTAGGTCCACATTTAAGCTGATGGAGAGATTTGTTAAGGCACACTGATGCACCCATTTTAAAATGTGAATTCAGCACATTGCTGCCATTTATGCTTTTGAAAATCTGCCCCATTTCTGACATTTCTGACCAGACTGAAGTGTCTCATAACTAATATTTGAAACCATGTACGACTGCAACCAAACTATCCAACAATATGTTGGTGTCCATACTGGGGGCAAAGTGTTCCACGCAAAATCATTCTGAAAAAAATTGTTTCCTAACACTGGAAAGGGCACAGTCTTTTTGGAAAGAGTCTTTCTGCCGTGTCTCTTTAAAAAAAAAAAATGTTTAAAGGCAACCCTGAATAACCCAGGCCAATCAGGGCATCCTCCAGAGCCTGGGGATGACATGTGAAAACCTGGAGACTCCCAGTCAAAACCAGAAGGGTACTAACTCTAGTGGCTGCCACTGCTACATGCTGAGGCTCTAATGCAGGGATTTAACTTTGACTGAAATGTTTTTCCCCAAACATTAACAATTCTACCTCAGAATACCCAAGCCCCATCTCCCAACAAGCACATGAAAAATTCATTTGCTTTAATACATGGTTCTTGATCTGGGTGCCAGCAGTCTTGGAGAAGTAGTGAAGGGTTAATGTAGACACAGTGCCATTTATGGGTAGTTGTGTGTGTTAGGAGCTAGTTCCGTCTCATCCAACATTATGTAACACCACCTTATCTCAGTAAAGTGCTGGCCAGCTTGAGCCTGTTTACTTTGTAAATACTATTACAGTTCAGTTAAGCTGGCAACGTGATTGTAGTTCTCCTTTATGAAGGCTTCCCATCTCCACGCCTCTTCTGGCCTGGTCACACCTGGCTTTTAAAACAAAAAAACAAAAACAACCCACCACCACCACCAAACCTGGATCCCCAAGACCTCAGCACACACGCAAATGTGCAGTTTTAGTTCGCTGGATTGGGACTTAGGCCCTTTTCCTTTCTCCGCAATGTTTCGTCAGCCCTTAGTCAGTGTTAAGAAAATGATTTGCAGAAATTAGGTATAAAAGTCCCTGTGCAAAAATACAAAGCCAGTGGCTGGGCATTCCAGGGGAATAACTCAATAGGGCTGCAGCAGGGAAAGCTGAGAAGCAAAGCACTAAATTGAGAGCATTTAAGCCAAAAATCTACCTATGCAAAAAGCAGTCGCTGCAGCCACTTGGATTGTGCAGTGTAAGTGAAGGGCCATTCAGCTTCAGCAGCTGATGGGCTCTGGCGGCCACAGGGGAGGATAATATGGTAGATTAGAAACGACCACTCTGCACCAGAGCAATCAATGACACCTCAAAATTGCTTATTCAGGTGGCGATATCAGCCATTTCAAATGCAAAGCTCAGTGCATTAGCACACAGATAGCATCTTCTCTTTTCTAGGGCGATGCATTGAGCTTTCCAAAGGATTCGGCCTTCAATAACTCTCCTTTAACCAGGCTTCAACAGCCTGACAGGCCTGAATAGAAAGAAAAATTTAACTCCCAACAGACAGGTGAGACCACAGGTTGGGCTTTGTTAAACAAACACATTTCAGAAACAAAACAACACAGCAACAACCTGGAAATAGACATTTTCACCCCAGAGATTCGATTTCATTTGAGGTATACAATAAAGTCAACTTCAATCTACAGGCTCAACCCCCCCCCCCCCCCTCCGGCCACTCCCCTTTGCACTTTTGTTCTATGTCACACAAAAGTGTACTGATTACTGGTCTGGGATCTTTGCTCCACTCTTCTACAACTATTTGAGGCTCTCTCTGGCAGCAAGACTGTGTACAGGGAGACCAGCGATGGGGAAGTTATCCTTGTGTAGTTTGGTGTGGGAAGCAGACATCTAGTGGATGGGGTGCTAATCCTTCTCATGGATGGGGGCTTGCTAGGAGCACAAATGCTAGTCTTGTCTTCAGGGCTGGATTGACTCTTGTGTAGCAGCTCCACTGCCTGGGAAGTCCTTTCCCCCACTTTCCCCACATACCCTTTTGGAAGTGCTCCAGTTTTTGCCTGGAAAGAGTCTTATTTCAGTGAGGGATTTCAGCCTGTACATGGAGCCAGTCCTGAAGAGGGGTGTCAGGGGTCTCACCACCATGCCGGTGCTAGTGCTGGATCCAGGAGAGACGGGGCCCTGTGTGAGATAGGAATGTTGCCATCATTCATTTTTGATCATTTAAACATAACACTCACTTCAGGGGCCAGGACTCCCTACATTGAATTGTTAGCCTATGTGTTACCCATCTGTTTACTCATGGGCCCAGGTTGAAGACTCCCTCCTGAATTGCTGCAGGCCAACCATGGACCAGGACTCCCCGCATTTGAAGCCCTGTGGACCCATATTTTACACCAGTGCTTCTCACACTTGTGTTGCCATTTCAAATTTATTCATGGGCCCCATGTACTGGGACCCCTCCCAAACACAAGAAACCCTGTATGGTTTCCTGAATCAGGCCATGTTGGCCAATGTGTGGAAAGGAAGATCAGAGAGTGTTTTTAAATGAGACACGTCCACACAGGACCACCCCCCCAACCCCCCACTGTCCACACACCCAACTGCTCCTGTGACGATGGTGCGCGGGAAGGCACGCTCCTGTAACCCATGTAGCGGCTACTCATGTCGACGCACTTGTGAAAAATCTGAAGTACCCTCTGTGGATGGGGCAGCCATGCTGGGAGATCTTGTTTGAAGTGCTCCCCACTCACATTGCGTGCATGGGTGCCCCACAACCGTGCCACTCAGTGACCACAGCCCCCCCCCTCCATCTGTGGCACTCATTTAAAGAACACCCACAGTGTGGAAACTCTTGAATACTACAGCTTCATGCATCTCTTTCTTATATTCAAAGACTTCAGTTCCAGAAGTTCAGGAAACGAGCAATACTAAAATAGTATCATTTCCAACATTAAAGAGCTCAGCCTCACAAAAGACCTTGAAACTGGTTATCATCTGCATTTTATGGAGAGAGAAAGAGCGAGAGAGCACAATGTAACTAATTTAACTTGCACAAGGCTGCAAAGGAAGTCTGTGATTGAGTCCGATACAGAGTCCAGGTCTCCTAATTCCCTTTTCTGGCCCTAATGGCTGTTCCTCCAGGCCTTTGGTGAGGGAGATGGGTGAAGGGGGTGGGGGGAGTGAGGGTTAGAGTGGTTGGAGTTTTTGTTTTCTGTTTCCTTCTTTGACGTCCCCCATATGGATTGTTTTATGTTTTGTTTTATTTAGATTGCTATTTGTTGAATTTTATATTTATATTTAACTTAATTTTATGATTGTTAGCCGTCCCGAGCTGCTTTGACAGGAGGGGCCGGATATAAATCATGCGAATAAATAAATAATCGGTGAGAGTACGTGCTGGAGCGCGAGCATTCTGTAGAAGAAAGAGAAGTGACTGGTAAAGCTGAGTGAAATGTTCAGAAGAAAACCAGATGAAACTCTCCAGATTTTGGACTCGTTCCAAACTTGCAACTAGACTAGTTCCATACAGGGATTTGCTCATTGTCCCACAGGTTCTGCCAGTTCGCCCGAGGTGGTTTGTGGTTTAGTGTCAAAACCAAGGAAATTTCACAGTTTCAAACATGAAGAAAAACGCATGCAAAATACCCAAGGGTAAATATAAACATTGTTCCTTTCCTTCTGTAGGTTTTACTTCTTTGATCACAGACACTTAGCTTCTTCTGGTGTCTCTTGCACCAGCCGTGCTGTGGTGGGAGGAGAGATGGAGGCTCTGCCATGCCTCATTGCAGTGGATGATGCCTTCCTAAAACAGATTGCAGATCTTTCCAGGAGGCAGGATGTAGTAGTAACGGGAGACTTCAACTATCCCGATATCCATTGGAAGACAAACTCTGCTAAGCAAGGAATGTCCAGTAAATTCTTGACTTGTCTTGCTGACAACTTCTTTCAGAAGGCGGAGGAAGGAATGAGGGGGTCGGCTATCCTAGACTTGATGCTAACCGACAGAGAAGACTTCGTCAATCAGGTGAAAGCAGTGGGAACTTTGGGGGGGAAGTGATCATGAAATATTGGAATTCATGATCTTTAAAAAAAAAAAAAAGAAGAAGTAGTAAAGTTGAGCATAGTCAAACGTGTACCTTGGACTTTAGGAAAGCTGATTTTAATAAACTCAGGGAAATGCTAGGCAGGATCCCATGGCTAGATAAACTAAAGGAAAAAGGAGTCCAAGATGGGTGGGAGTTTCTGAAAAATTAGATACTGAAGTCAAAATCACAAACAATTCCAATGAGAAATAAAATGGAAGACATCTAAACAAACCAATGTGGCTGCACAAAGAGCTTTTTGATGAGCTGAGAATTAAAAATGACACATATAAGAAATGGAAAATGGGACAAGTCACAAAGGACGTATATAGACAAGTAGCCCAGACCTATAGGGATGGTGTCAGGAAGGCAAAAGCACAGAATGAGCTGAAGCTAGAGAGGGATGCTAAGGACAACAAAAAGGGGTTTTCAGGTATGTTAAAAGTAAGAGGAAGAAAAAGGAAGCAGTAGGTCCGCTGCTTGGTGAAGATGGTGAATGACAGGTGACAAGAGAAGGCTGAACTACTCAAATCCTATTTTGCTTCCATCTTCTCCCAAAAGGGAAACTCTGTCCAACCTGGTAGAATTAACATGAATGATGAGGGGAAAGGATTGTAACCCACGATAGATAGAGAGTTGGTCAGAGAATACCTAGCTTCTCTAAATGAGTTCAAGTCTTTGGGGCTGGATGAATTACATTCTAGGGTACTGAAGGAACTTTCAGATGTTCTCTCAGAACCACTGTCTATCATCTTTGAGAACTCTTGGTGAATGGGTGAGGTGCCAGAAGAGTGGAGATGGACAAATGTTGTCTCTAGCTTCAAAAAGATAGTCGGGCTTTCGTCCGGGTTATGGCATGGAGACTGTGCTTGTGGCCTTGGTCGATAACCTCTCCCTATTGATCCTGTTAGATCTCTTGGCTGCATTTGATACTGTTGAGCATGAGTTGTTGGTGACTCAGCTGTGGGACTGGGCAGGGATCAGTGGGACTGTTCTTGAATGGTTCCGCTCTTTCCTGGCTGGGAGAACCCAGTGTGTGGTCCTGGGTGTGTGTGTGTGTGTTTCATCTTCCCCCTGGGGCCTCACGTGTGGGGTTCCACAGGGTTCCATCTTATCCCCTCTCTTGTTCAATGTGTACATGCAGCCTTTGGGGGAGGTTGTCAGGGAGTTTGGGGTGAGATGTCATCAATATGCTGATGACACCCAGCTATATCTCTCATTTTCCTCAAACTCAGGCCTGGCAGTCTCAGTGCTTACCGGTGTCTGTCAGCTGTGGGGGATTGGATGAGGATGAGCTGCCTGAAACTAAATCCTGACAAGATGGAGGTGATGGTTGTGGGGAGGGCTGGGGGGGTAGTGACCCCCATCATCGATGGGGTCCATCCTCCTCTGGTTTTGCAGGTCCGGAGTCTGGGGGTGCTCCTGGACCTGCAGCTTCGCCTGGATGTTCGCCAATTACATCTGGTGTGTCAGCTTAGGTCGTATGTCTCTGACTCGGATCTGGCCACAATCGTCCATGCTTTTATTACCTCGAGACTGGATTACTGCAATGCACTCTATGTGGGGCGACCCATGGTGCTGGTTCAGAAGCTGCAGCTGGTGCAGAATGCGGCGACCCATCTCTTGACTGGGACGGACCGACTCGAGCACATTACACCAGTGCTCCATTCTCTGCGCTGGCTGCCAATAGTTTTCTAGGCCCAATTCAAGGTGTTGGTGTTAACCTTTAAAGCCCTAAATGGCTTGGGCCCCACCTACCTGTGGGACCTCCTCACTCTCCAGGTCCTGGATCGGCCCCTGTGGTCAGCTGGGGGTGTCCTCCTCGGGGTCCCCGGGTTTCCCGGGTGTTGACCATGAGGAGGATGTTCTTCGTAGCTGCGCCACTGCTGTGGAACTCCCTCCCATTGGAGGTCCACTTGATTACTGACCTCCCCTCTTACCACAGACACTGTAAGACCTGGCTGTTCCGACAGGCCTTTCCCGAGGGAGGGTGGGTAGGGATGGGTTTTAATTACTGTTTTAACTGTTGTTTGCGGTATATTTTAATATGTTTTTAAAATGTTGTTAGCCACCCTGAGATGCCTGAGGCAGGAGGGGGCAGCATATAAGTTTTAGAAATAAATAAATAAATAAATAAATAAAGGGGGGGAAAGGAGGATTTGGGAAATTACAGACCAGTCAGCCTAACATCGATACCTGGAACAGATTATAAAGCAGTCAGTTTGTAAGCATCTAGAAAACAATGCATGATTACTAGAAGTCAGCATGGATTTGTCAAGAATAATTCATGCCAGACTAATCTTATATTCTTTATGATCAAGTTAGTTGTTTAGTGGAACGTGGGAATGCCATGGACATAATATATCTTGATTTCAGCAAAGCATATGAAAATGTCCCCCATGATATTCTTGTTGACAAGCTGGTAAAATGTGGGTTAGATGATAATACCATTAGATAGAATTACGTCTGGTTAAAGAACCTTTCTCAAAGAGTGCTCATCAATGGCTTCTCATCATTCTGAAGGGAGGTGTCAAGTGGGCTGCTGTTCAACATCTTTATAAATGGCTTGGGTGAGGGAGTAGAGGGAATGCTTATTAAATTTGCAGATGACACAAAACTGGGAGGAATAGCTAACACCTTAGAAGACAGAAATAAAATTCAAAATGATCTTGATAAGTTGGAAAATGAAACTGAAACTAACCAAATGAAGTTCAGCAGAGATAAATGTAAACGTGTGCATTTAGGTCAGAAAAGCCAAATGTATAAATATAGGATGGGGGATACCTGGCGTGGCAGGAATACATGTGAAAAGGATCTGGGGATTGTAGTTGATCACAAACTGAACATGGATCAGCAGTGTGATGCAACCGCAAAAACGTTTAGGCTGCATTAACAGAAGCATCATTTTCAAGTCATAAGAAGTAATTCCAGTCTATTTTGAGGTCAGTCTATTAATCCAGTCTATTAGTTAATCCAGTCTAATTAATCCAGTCTATTAATTAATTAATCCAGTCTATTAATTAATCCAGTCTATTATGAGGTCAGACCTCATCTGGAGCAGCGTGTTCAGTTCTGAGCACCGCACTTTAAGAAGGACATCGACAAATTGAAACCGGTCCAGAACAGGGCGACAAAGATGGTCAAGGGTCTGGAGGACAGTCCCATGAGGAGCTGGGTATGTTTAGCCTTGAGGAGACTAAGGGGAGACATGATTGCTGTCTTTCACTACCTGAAGGGCTGTCGCAGAGAGGATGGCAAAGACTTGTTCTCTCTTGCCCCTGAAGGCAAGACTAGAAATAATGGGCTCAAGTTACAAGAAAGCAGATTTCGGTTAAACATTAGGAAGAACTAACAGTAAGAGAGGTTCTTACTGTTTGACAGTGGAACAAATTGCCTAGGGAGGTGGTGGGTTCTCCTTCGCTGGAGGTTTTCACACAGAGGTTGGATGGCCATGTGTTGGGGATGCTGTAGCTGTGGATTTCCTGCATTGAGCGGGGGTTGGACTAGATGACCTCTGACATCAGTTCCAGCTTTATGATTCTACAAATAGACATCCTAGGGTTAGAGGAACCCATTATTGTAAAGCAGTGATACTCATGACAGATGGCTATGTCGCTATACTTGAGGGGGGACTTGCATTCCATCACCCTAGAGTCCTATGATTCAAAGAAGAGTTCAGATAGCAAGGTCTCCACCTCCTCTACATCAGTATTACTCATTTTCCATAGCTCAACCAATGTATTTTAAGATTATTCTTGTTACAGAAAATCTAGCTAGCAAAATCAGCAGAACATCTAAGGCTCCACTTCTTGTTGCTAACAATATGGGTGTTTTAATAGTGAGAGGTTTTACAGGTTTAAATAAATTGGATGTTGATTAACTCAGTGTGATCCCAGACTGCATTTGGACCTTGCACAGGCTGCAGCACAGCATCCTCTAGCATCTCATCCATAGCATGGCTTGGATCATGTTTTCCCCTCGGGTTCTATGGCTGGAATTCAACCCTAGAGCTTTCCCATTGATTCCTCAAGCAACATAGGGTAATTTCAGACATTACGATACCACGGTCACCCACAGTGAATCCCCTGTGGTGGCCGTTCGTACCGTAACATCTAAAAGGATTTCCGCCAGATGTTCACCCCAGTGAATACCTGGTGGGAATCACATTGACCACGCTTCTGGACCTCTGGCCACCTGGAGGTCCAGAATCGTGGTGGGATCGGGCCCAACCATGGTTGGATTGGCCATGATCCAGAAAGGGCCGAAGGTAACGTCTGTTACCTTCAGCCCTGCCGGATCGTGGTCCCGACCATGGGACAGGATCGGATGCAGTGGCCGGATTCACCGTTGCTGCGCCCGCCTGTCTCCTGGAAGGCGGCCCGGGTGGCCAGGGGAATATGGGGGGTGGGGCTGTGCGGTCGCAGATCGCACCGCTCAGCCCTGCCCCCTCCCTGTTCCCTGGTGAGAATCAGGCTGGCACGTCTAAAGGACAGCCGGCCTGATTCCTAACCGGGATCCGTTTCAGATCCCGGTCCGTGGTTCAGCGTGGCGGGCCTCCGGGCCCATCACATCTGAAATTACCCACAGTATCAGACGACACACCTGCTTGGACCCCAATTGCAGTTTCTGGCCTCAACCAAATAAACTGCCAGTGGCACTGTGTTTGTTTCACATGCTCCTCGGTCAGGACAAGAAATTTTGTCCCATCACATTTTACATGGTGTAAAACAGAAATCTGCCCATATGCCTGTTCTTTTTTCCTGCTGTTAACAGCCTGCTCAGTAATTCAGCTGCCTTTCCCTTAAGAAGGTTTCAGCTGGACTGCTACTTGCAGAAACCAGTTAATGATGTCCAGCAATGTAGCCTGATGTCTCACTGAATTCCTTGGGTCTTTATAGTGCTGGCTCTTTTGTATTCCAATGGCCGGCAGCAGCAGCAGCAGCAGTTCTTTAACCCTTTGGTGCCATCCAAAGCTCATTAATATCATTTTTGTATAATTAAACAGCACTGTTCATTCCCCTCATTAGATTATCACAGCAAATTGATGGTTATTTGGAAGAACTGCCACAATAGGAGACAAAACACTGGCAACAGATAAAACAAAAGGATGCACACAAAGCTCTTTAATTAAACTCCATGAAGGGATATGAATGCTAGAAGAGATTTGAGTTACCCTGCTGGGCCTCTGTCTGATTAGCTACAATGCATCTGCTTGGTTTCCTAGTATCCATCTGTACTGCTAAAGAGAAATTTATTCTGCCTACATTGGTTCATAAGATGACTCCAAAGATGTCACGTCAGCTTCAGATAGACTAATGGTTATGCATGTTGACAGATTTTTTTAAAAAGTACTCCTTGCTGTGTTGACATGAAGACTCAACCTCTTTACATAGACACTGTGTTAAACACACATATATGCACAAATAATGAGCGTGAATGTGAAGCTCTCACACAGCCAGGAAATTCGGGGGGGAGAAAGTGCCTCATTCCATCTTGTTGCAACAAATATGGTTTTCCTGGCCTACGCTATCCCTGCAATGGCTAGACACAAAAAATTGAAGTTTGCAATAGGGGAAGAGACTCATGGAAAGATAACCCTGCACTACAGATTATAAAATCATTCAGTGTAGAACTCAGACTACGTTATCTGAATCGGTTTTCCTTTAACATAATCATTTTTAATATCCTACAAAAACGATAAACAAGACCAAAATGCCATGGAGATTTTGCATGAGGCGCTGCCACAGAAATGATTAGGAGCCTTTCCACTAAGGTCAGAAGGGCCCTGTTAAAATCGCATTGGTCCTTAATCCCCAGATAATTGACAGCACGGCTCTTTTAGCTTACGGCTCTAAGAGACCCACAGTGGCATATTGCGTCAGTGGCAGTGCTGACTACTGTTTGGGACCCTTAAGCAGAGAATTATTAGCAGTATAGGCACCCTGCTAGTTCTGTACAGCTCGTTGATATAATGCATAAATAGCTTGCTTGCCAGAATCCATCAATTTTAGGACATACTGCAGTCTATTGTCCAATCCAAATATATTAGTTATAATATGGCATCTTATGATGCATGTTCACGGAAAAAGCAAAGCACATTGGTTCTACTGGGCATGTTAGAGTTGTTATGCATGCAATTTCTTTTTCTCCTCTCCCTCTGGGCATTAAATAGGTAGGAGTTGAGTCTAGAGCCTTGCACTTGCTCAAAAATCTTTCCCATTGGGAGTCCAACCCAGCCTGAGTGGGCTTAGGCCTCGGTCCAGTATGCAGGTCTCTAGTTGAATTATCTAAATTCTTCATGGGTCTCTGAAGTAACTACCTCCATTTTATGACGTCAAATCCACTCTGTAACATTCTCCTAGTGACCGGCCAGGACTCACCAGTACAGTTATTTATTTGTGCAGAGATGTCTCTGTTGAATGAGAGAAGGTGTTTCCTCTTCACAGGCAGTGAGTGTACTGGCCTCATCTTCCAGCATTTTGTGTCACTGCTTACAACAGACCAAAGTGACTATAAACAGATGCTACTCTAATCTGGTAGCAAACTTGCACTAGACTTTCTACAGGTCTAAAGGACAATCTTTCCAAAACATCAATGTGATTTTGGACCTATCTTCTATTGAAAACCAGGGGGTGTTGATGAGAAGTTGTTTACATCACTTAGATCCTTTTGAGAATTTCCCCTTGAATTACTGTGGAAGGTGTAAAGCAGTGAAGAATCTGACTCTACAACACTACTTTCCTCCACTGTTTCAACTGAGCAATCTAATGTCGGGACCAGAAGCTGAATATGAATAATGGTCTCTTCTAGAAAACTGGCAGCACCCTCAGCAAGCAACCCACATAGTGCTCAAATTGGTACCGTGCGTGTAGGAATCACAGGAGCTCAATTTGTTCATGATCTTATGTTATTTTATGAAGAATCTTGTGGTGTGTTTGCATGTGTTTCAGTTTTGCTACCAAGTGAACTGCTCAGAGATTAACATTTTACAAACTATTGAAGCTAGTGAGGGTCTGGTGATCTAGGGATTAGCAACGTCTACATCTCTAGTCGGGCTTGGTCATTTGTATTATGGCAAATTCTCAAACTGTGGGTTAGTGGGGTCTCTAGAAGAGTCCATTCTAGAAGATACCATTTTCTAGACCATTGACCAGTTTTCTAGAAGAGACTATTATGCCATTTGTGGATGGGGTTGTGACCTGATTGATATTTCATATACTTTGTATTGACTTTGTTGCTGTCTGGGGTTACAGGATTATAACCAAGTCTCAAAATGGGGTCACACAAGCAAAATTTTATGAACCAGTTTTATGTTAATGGACAAAAGGCACCTCTCTCTCTCTCTCTCTCTCTCTCTCTCTCTCTCTNATGGACAAAAGGCACCTCTCTCTCTCTCTCTCTCTCTCACACACACACACACACACACACACACACACACACACACACACACACAGTGTCAATGGGACACGTGTTTCTCTCTCTCTCACACACACACACACGTGTGCCTCAATGGGACACTTATGTTAGTCACTGATTGCGTCTCTACCTCAGAACTCATCTTGCTATCTTAGAAAAGAGCAAGCTAATTGTTGCCTTCCATATTCATGAGACCATTTCCTAATAGTGTGAACAATTGGAATAATTTGTCCAAGTTGAAAAAATCAGTACAAATGAATTTATTTTCCAAGTTCCTTTATCCTCTTCGTAACTCATTCCTGGGGAGGGCTTTTTACAAATGGATTTGGGTGCTACATTGAGATTTTAACTGGGATAGCTAAAGTGTCCGATAAAAGCCTCTGGTGGTGGTGGCTAAATCACAGATAAAGGAGAGAAGCACAATTTTCTATGTAAGCTTTAAAATCAAGCCATGCCAGTGAAACTGATAATGGAGCAGGTGAAAAGTTTGGAAGTAGGTCAGAAGCCTTCATCTCAGACAAATCTCTTCCCTCTATTGTGTACTGTGAAATCTCTGGGAGCTGTTAAGGTTATTGATGGGGCCCTCTCTGATTCAGTGGGATGCCATTAGCAGGCTAAGTACAGTAGATCAGACAAACCTTGAGAAGTGGCTTTTTTTGCCCAGGAGAATTTTCCAAAGGAGGCTTGTGCTGTACGGCAGCGCAGTGGGATTGGCAGAGGGGTGTTCTCTGTTGTGCTGTGAAGTTACATATCTTTGCAATAATGAAAGGTGAAAACATGAAAAGGATCTACACACTATGGTGAGTTTCTTCCAACTAAGGTGGCATTTTAAGGCTAGATGCAAGATTATCGGGGGGGGGGGGGGAAGCACCTTTGGGAGACCTGATTGGTAAATTGTTTTCCTGTGTTTCCGGAGTAGAATTGCTGGTGTTTCTTGAAAGTTAGGCTAGGAATGCCCAGGTGCACAAATACTTTTAGACAGTGCAGCTTCAAGGCATCCACGGGATTATAAGGATATCATGGCAAGGGGATATTTTTCTGTTTAGAAAAGATAGGTCATATCTGTGGTTGAGTTTACAAACTAAGCTGAGACTGTGTCATCATTTACTCCCGTGGAGAAGTCAACATCATTGACTGCAGCCAACATCATTTTAAAAGAAATTGCTCTAAATTAACAGAAAATGGAGGAGGAAAAGGCTTCATTTTGGAAATCTAATTCTGAGCTGATTACTTATGTGCATATATTAATTCTTTCAGAGTAAACAAAGCACTAAGATGTCCTTCCAGTCCAAGTGAATCAACATTAATGGAAGGAAAGCTAATCTTGCCATAATGGTTTTTCCCCACACCAAAAAAAAAAAAAAAAAAAGTTTCACTTTTAAAATTACATTTGTGATAAGCTGATACAACAGAACTTTATTGAAATAAATTAATTGGATTGTGTGTTTGGAAAAAGAAAACTGTGTGCCAAAATGCTTCCAAATGCAGCTTTAAAATCAAGCCAAATTTTTCCTTAATATCTCCACAGCAATGCAGCCATAATATGCACTGATTGTTTTATGGACAGCGAAAGCCTGTTGGAAGCAAAGCATAAATATACCCAATCACCAAGTGTACCAACCACAGAAGCAGAGAGAATGGTTTTTATACAAACTAACATAGCACATGGCACAGGTGTCTCTTCTACTTTCCTAGAATTTATAAATCCTTGCATTCTGGTCAGAGTGGCCCAGCTGGCTGTTCAGAGTCTGGCTGGCAGGACAGATTTACACATTAAAAATGAACTGAATTACTGTCAAATATACTTTTTTCTTTTTATTTCCATAACAAGCAGAAATAACACTTACATGTAATAAAAATGAACAAACCTGCTGGTCGTTAGATCTTAGAGCAGTTTTAGTGGCCCAACCAACATGGTAGAGTCAACGCTGCTTAAGCACAGAAGCGTCTTCTTGTCAGGAGAGAACTTTTTATGAGTAGGCCCCAGATTCTAGAATCTTCCTTAGCTCTTTCATGCCCATCTTAGTAGACTTGAGGCATGGCCTAGATGGCACTGGCTTGAGGTTGGCAGTTCTTGAAATGCAATTGATCCCCTCATCTCCTCCTTCTTGTGCCCAGCCAGGTAGTATCTGAAGTGGCCAAAGCTTTCTGTCCATTATGAGTAGGGACCCATGTTCACTGCATTTTCCCCATTGCCACCAATACGTTATGGGCTTATGACCATTGCCATAAGTTATGGGCATATCAAGCCAAGAAGCAGGGTCAGCAGAACTGTGGATCTCTTCCAAACAAGCCAGGCCCTAAGAGAGTGCTTGCCAGTAGCCTAATAAAAGAAGGGCAGAAAGGACATCATTTCCCTCTTTTTACTCTTTTAGGGGGTTGGTCAAGGGATCAAGAAATAACCAGATGAGAAAACAAACAATAAAAATTAAAACAGACACTTTAAAAGACGCACACAGAAAATAAAGCCAATAACAGCTACCTATCCTAACTACTCTGAAGGTATATATCAGAAGCGGGCAAACTGGCTCTTTGATCTCATTGTGGTAAATGGATGTGGCTCTTGAAAATAGGAAATTTTGCCAACCCCTGATATATATTGTGACGCAAATGGCCAACAGCACAAGGTTTGGGACTCTGGACCTTTTCCTACCACCTCACCTTTCCTCTTGGTAGAATTTGTGTTGAACCAATGAGGGATAAAGCACTGACTTAAGCTGAGCTAGATTATATATATATATATATATATATATATATATATATATATATATATATATATATATTTGGAAGGGTCTGGCAGTTGGAGTAAAAGCAGCTCCTGGGTGAGGTAAGAGGGAGCAGGAAGCTGAGGAAAAGAACTGCTTGGTCTAATCTGAGGGGCCTCTGTTCTTGTATCACTGAACAAATGGGAACTCAACTAGCATATTGGCCTGAAGCAGAAGTTAGTAAAGAGGGCTTTGATTGGTGTAGTGGCTCACAGTGGAAGCCAGTGGACAAGCAGCTAGGGGACACGGACAGGAAGTGATGGGGTCTTGCTGCAGTTGTTAGTGGACTACTACATCCATGAACATGATTAATTCCTGTCTTGGACAGGATTTTATCATTTGTTTGGTACCACATACTTGAGATAGCTTCTAGGCTTTGATAAATCCTCTGTTAATTGCTTATATCACTTAGCATACTAACCCCTTCTATCACTCCTAAATTTAAGGTCATACCTTTCTTTTATATTAAATAGTTTTATAATTGAATAGAATCTGGGGTTCAGTGTCTCCTGGCTTGCCCACCGGAATCCCTTCAATAAATCTTACTGTGAGAACCCTTCCAGTGGCCAACCCATTACGACAGACTAAAGTATCCCAAAGTCTAACAAAATAATTGTTCACACTTCCAAACAGGAAAGGTTCCTAACACCTGGACAGTGTTAAGGAACTGAGACTGAGTGGCAGCCCATCCCTTAGTCTGACTCTGCGGAAATGCTAGGGCCACTCCAGTGTCCGCTGCTCATTAGAAGATTCCAAAGCACCTGACTACGCCAGCACAATCCCGCACTAGGGTGACTGGAAAGCAATACTTGAAGAACTTGACAATCCTTTCTCAATCTAGTTCATAATAGATCATCATACACTGCAATAAAAAACCCACACCCTCCATGAGAACATCCTCCCCAAGATGACAGTCTGAAATGTCTTTCAGCTACCCTTGGAAGCACACATCATGAGCCACAGGATAAAGCGTTTTAGTGAGGACAGATCAGATTTGTCATGCAAACCATTACCAGCTCTTATTCATGCTTATGTGGCAATGAAAGGTAACCATTGGAAAGCCTCATGAATTCCCTAACAGAACTTTGTGTGTTTTTGTGGTATTTTTATTGGTTTGTAATATGGTTATCTTCAGGCCACTCTAATTTATTCCTATGTAGATGACTCAGTAGCTTGTGGAGGAAGAGATAAACAGGGCAATCTATCAACACAAAGGACGAAGCATGCTGAAACACCCAAACAGGAGAAGTGTTCAAACGTGGATGTGTTGTTCCTATGGAAGTGTACGAGACAATTATTGGAGATGGTACCTCTATTCCTTCCTCTGTGAACGGGGATGAACAAAACAGAGCTCATTCTCACCACCATGATGTATAAGGCATGAAGAGGTATGCTGTTTTTTGTGGAAAGTTTTCTGCTGTGAAATTGAAATGGTACCTGTTATGCAAACATGTGGTACTTGTATTTCTGAGATGCAGTATGATAAGCTTACATGGTAAAAAGAACAAAAAGTCCTCAGCTTAGGTTTCTGAGGACACTGATCTTTGGTTTTTTAAAATTTTATTTTATTTTATAAATTGTTAAGTATGCAGAGGTTTTGAATTTCTGGACAATGGCTTCACCCTAGTTGTCTGGTTCAGAACCTTGGGTTTATTTTATTTATTTATTTTCTAGATTTCTACCCCGCCCCTCCACAATAAAAATATATATAAAATACATATAAAACAATTTAAAACACATCAAAAATACAATATAAGGTATTAAAACAGGGCCCAGGAAAACATTAAAACAATAAATGGGGGGTTTTACAACTTCGCCGGAATGTCAACAGGCTTCGGGCCAGGCAAGCTTTCTCCGGAAGGGAGTTCCAAAGGCGCGGCCTGGCCACCGAGAATGCCCTCTCCTTTGTGGCCCCCCGCTTAACGCGGGGGACCTCCAGGAAGGCACCCCCGGCAGACCGAAGGAGCCACTCTGGGGCGTGGAGGGCGAGGCGGTCCCTGAGGTACGAGGGGCCCAGACCGTGAAGGGCCTTGTAGCTCAACACCAAAACCTTGAACCTAGCTCGGCACGCTATTGGCAACCAGTGCAGAGTCCGGAGCACAGGTGTAATGTGCTCCTGACGAACCGTCCCCGAAAGGAGATGGGCCGCCGCATTCTGCACTAGCTGCAGCCTCCGAACCAGGAACAAGGGAAGCCCCATGTAGAACGCGTTGCAGTAGTCCAGCCTCGAGGTGACGAAGGCATGGATGAGGGAGGCCAGGTCCGGCCGGAGACGAACGGACGCAACCTCCGCACCAGATGCAACTGGCGGAAATCAGCCTTCGCGACTGCCTCCATCTGGCGCTCCAGGCGGAGATCCGCGTCCAATATCACCCCCAGACTCCGGACCTGCTGAGCTATAGGAGGGCGAACCCCTCCAATCACGGGGCCACTACCTCCCTCGCTCTCCCCACCAACATCACCTCCGTCTTATTGGGGTTGAGCTTCAGTCTGCTCTGCCACATCCATTCTG
>QEPC01003632.1:3098167-3122832 GCA_003113815.1 Sphenodon punctatus | reverse complement strand
GGGCCTCCATCACCTCGCGCTCTCCCCCTACTGCCCCTAATCCAGCATCAAAGTCGCTCTGAATCCGAGCGATCTTGTCTGCGAAGTAGTTGACTAACTCCTCACAGCGGGCCTGGGACAAGTCTCCGTCCAGGTGGAGGGAGGCCAGACTGACCAGCCCCTGCACCACCTGAAACAGCTCTGTCGGGTGTGACTTCGCAGACGCTATGAGGACAGCAAGGAACTCCTTCCTTGCTGCCCTCACAACCTCAACATAGGACCGCAAATGGGCCCTATGGAGAAGTCGGTCGGAGTCAGATCGAGTCCGACACCAGCATCGCTCCAGCCTCCTGCCTACTTGTTTCATACACCGCAGCCCCTCGGTAAACCAAGGGGCCCTGCGGTGACGAGACCGAGGCAGAGGGTGTCTCGGAGCCACCCTGTCAATGACCTCCTCCAGCAAGCTGTTCCAACGCTGGACCAGCTCATCGACAGAGTGACCGTCCAGGTCCAAGGTTAACTCCCTCAGGACCTCTTGGAACCGCTGGGGTTCCATCAGCCTCCGGGTTTAGAAACACAAAGACTGAACGGGCAAACAGAAAAGACAATTGGTTCCTGGAAGGGGATGAAGTAGGATCACAGGGTGTTAACTGATGAGACAGGAGACCACTGGAGTCTGGGTTCACTCCATGCAGCCCCCACTCACTTTTCAACAAACAAACCTAATAAACAAGGAGGTACTGCATACAGTCCCCCCATGACTCACAGCTGCAGTGAATTCTGGGTACAAGCTGCTGCCCCCACTGTGTTTTTTGTCCGTTTTCTTTTAGAGCGCTTCAAAAGCAAACTTAAAGTGCCAGTGAGAGAAGTCGCTCCTCAGACTGCTCTAGGTGCTGCACCCAGAACTCTATGGTCCTGGCAGACCTGTATGTAGGCAGAGGGTGAAAACAGACATTACGCTAACCACCCTTTAACCACCCTTGGTGGTTATTTATGCATGTTGCAGGGCTATATTGGTGTCCTATGAAGCCCTGAAACATGCATAAATGATCAACAAGGGTGGTTAAAGGGTGGTTAGGGTCATGTCTGTTTTCACCCAGAGACTGCATGCATGCCAGTAGATAGGAAGTGGCCCCAGGGGGGCACATTAGCCAGCATTTGCTCACACGAAGGGCTCCACATACTCCGAGATGACGCTGTGAGTGGGGCCTAGGTGGTGGCCTCAGGTTTGGGGGGGGCAAACATCTGGCAAACACCTAATAAATGGAGTGGTCTAATGTGGGCTATATTATCTGGTTTGTTTTCACCAACAGACTGCAACTGAAAGTATGAACGCCCCCTGCCAGGTTCTCTCAAGATGAGCCCTTCCTTTCTGAGGCAAAATAATTGACTTGCCATTGGTTTGGTTCTACTGTCCTTTATTCATCATAAAGTATTTATTAATAAAATTGTTCTGATTTTAAAACCCAGGCGATTAAGGCAAGGAACTATGTGGCTTTTATGAAAAATCTGCAAGACCCCTAATGTGGGTTCAGGTAAAGCAGCAGTCATCTCCTGACTGTTAAATGTACGTTTTTCCAGAGACGAAGCTAAGAGGGCTGACAGGCAGCAAGGAGAATCCATGGAAATTATTTTTTTAAATAGGAGCTTGACTCAACAAGGGGTGAGATAAGACAAGATATAGCTGTGGTTCTCCTGGGATATTGCGCTCACTCCATAAAGCTGAATAAGAATTCACTAAAAGAATACAATATCATAAGAACATAACAACATGATCTTCCTCTTGAAGGGAACCTTAATAAAATGGTAACAGATAAAAATATTTTGGCCCTTAAAGGCCAGGTTTAAGTCTTAGACATGTTTAAGTCATATCTCAAGCTGACTGGAATGTCACTTGAAAGTGAGAGTAAGGAGCTGCAGGCTATAATATCCTCCCCAAGAAACCTGCTCTCTAATGGAGCAAGAACTAGAGATAAAAACATGCAAAACAGGCATGAGCCAGAACCCCTGCCTGCCTTGCAGCCGGCCACCACAGACGCCACACATTGGACTGGCAGGGAGGGCAGTCCAAATGAACAGCCCCCACCCCCTGCAGAGAATCCAGGCAGCGGGACTATTGTCACAAGTTCCTGAACACCACGGGTTGGCCGAGGAGCTGTCCACATGGAGCAGGACTTCTGGACTCCTGCTGCACAGCAGGATCAGGCCCCCAGGAGGAACTGCCATGAAACATCTGATTGGGAGGAGCCCCCTCCATCACCTGTTTGGTGACTGGGGTGAATGTGCTCCTCCAGGGCCCCCCACCCCCAGATCAGCTGTTTGGTGGCTGGGGTGAGCGCGCTCCTCCGGGCCCAATCCTCAGACCTTGCCTTGTGGTGGGGCTGCGTGGGCCAACTAGATAGGAGGCGGTCCGGTGGCCTCAAATTAGCTCGGGTGAGGCAACAGTAGCCCAGGATGTGTCACCGGCCTTCTCCAGCTAATGGATCCTGTAGCAGCCAGGCACCTGCCCCAAGGTTGAAGTGGACGAACAACTGGTGGCCCCTGAACTGATGGGCAGGTGACTCGTGGGCTACTGTCTTGTTTGTTTTCATTCTAAGAGGTCAGTTTGACTACAACTCCTCTTTGCAATTTAAGCTTTTACCTCACATATCACAGGTTTATTTATATTTATTTATTATAAACATTTATTAGCCGCCCCCTACATATACATGCCCACGGTATCTCGGGGTGGCTTACAACATAAAACACACAAATAAAATACCCTAAAAAATCCATTAAAAAATACACAACCCCATTCATTAAATTTAAAATATCATTAAAATATCTTTAAAATACCCCCCAACTACCCCACCCTCCCCTCTGAAGACCTGGGTGAACAGCCAGGTCTTACAGGCTCGACGAAATGCCAACAAACCTGGGGCCAGGTGGGCTTCCTCTGTGAGGGAGTTCCAAAGCCGCGGCCCGGCCACTGAGAACGCCCTCTCCATTGTGGGCTCCCATTTTACATGGGGGACCTCCAGAAAGGCGCTCCCGGTGAACCGAAGGGATCGCTCTGAGGCGCGGAGGGCGAGGCGGTTCCTGAGGTCTGAGGGGCCCAGACCGTGCAGGGCTTTATAGATCAACACTAACACCTTGAATCTGGCTCGGTACGCTATAGGCAGCCAGTGCAAAGTACGGAGCACAGGTGTTATGTGCTCCCACTGCCCCGTCCCTGTAAGGAGACAGGCCACCGCATTCTGCACCAGCTGCAGCCTCCGAACAGAAACAAGGGAGGTCCCACGTAAAGCGCATTGCAGTAGTCTAGCCTTGAGGTGATGAAGGCGTGAATGAGAGTGGCCAGGTCGGGTCTGGAGTTGTATGGATGCAGCCTCTGTACAGCTGGCGGAAGGCAGTCTTAGCCACCATCTCCACCTGCTGATCCAGACAGAGACCCGAGTCCAACACCACCCCCAGACTCTGAACCTGCTGGGCTACAGGAGGATGGACCCCCCCCACAAGGGGAGCCAGTACCTCCCTCGCCCTTCCCACCACCATCACCTCCGTCTTATCGGGATTAAGCTTCCCATTTGCATTCTAGTCCAGAAGGCAACACTTCTGGAATAGATTTCTCACAACAGAACTGTGCTACTTTAGCTGAACATCTTTATAAAGGTGGTTATATTGTAGAGAAATCTGTTATTCATGCCTGTCTCTAAATTCTTCTGCCTTTCGTATATGAGGGTGTTCTCAAGAAAGTGGGCTCTGCTTTGACTCCCTCTTCCAGCTTGACCTAGCTACCCACCCACTGGTAAGTTTTGGAAGTCCCTCCCTCACTCTCCCCTCCCATCAGACAGACTACCATATTGGGCCAGATCAGACCAAGGCACCCCCCTCCCAAAAAACCCTACCTTATATTCCAAAGCTAGTGCCAGACTGCCAATTGTGAAAGGGGTGTGGCCATGGAGGGCAGGGCCATAGAGGCCCAAAATTTAATCTTCAGCTTGGGTCCTGCAAATGATCCAAGATTCACTATGCTTTGGAGCTTGCAGCATTAAAGTATCACAGTAGAAAAGGGATAGTAAATCACACACACACGTTTAACAGCAAACTGCATATGATGAAATGTCCCAAAGACTGTTTTGGCCAGGCACTGTACTGTTACACAGAACACAGGACTCTGGAAGTAATCACAAACCATTCTTTCCTAATGTAAGCACTGGGCATAGTTTCATTTGCCAGAAGCCCATTGGAGAGGTAATATTCTTGATGTCTAGCAAGCAGCCACTAGCATCAGCCTGACACATTTAGAAGACACATCCATTTTCTATAAAATTGGTTGATGTAAAATAAAAACATCAGCGATAGCCTTTGCTGAGATGAAGAGAACGAAGTCTTTATAACAAAAAAGAGTGGCACTATCTTACCCTGGAGAGATTGTGGAGGGAAGGAAACAACTAAATCAGAACTGTTGAGAACCAACAAGTCTGCAGCAATTATTTGGTGAAACTTCCACACTGCTGACAAGGTGTCTTCAGTGCTTATTGTTTACCAGTGTCACCCACCTTGTAATGGGAAACTGGCAGAGTGAAATGCTAATCACAGCGAAAGTGTCCTCCTTTACTCAATCGAGAATTACTGTTGGTTCCTAATTGTCCCAAAACCAGAAGACGTCCCCAAGGAACTTTGTGATGGTGTAAATGAACTTGTATCAGAAAGGGACATTCTAGTCCAGCAGTCCAAGATACAGATGCTCAAACAGCTTGGGGCAATTGAGAGGGAGTCTGTGCAACAAAAGCTCAGAGAGCCAGAGCTGCATCATGTCTACTATCAACTAATAGCCATCTCCAATATGATGAGTTTTCCCACACTCCCAAAACTCTCCCCACTCTGTGTGCACAGACAATTAGTAGGTGTTTGTGCTTAGCCTTCCTCCACTTACATGTAAATGGTTAACCCATTGCCACCCATCCAGATACCAGTCCCCACTAAGGAGGGAGTAAACCATAAGGTTTCATGCTTAATTGAGCAAAAACTAGGCTTTTCTCACACTCTGAGAGTAACTGGAAGTTTAATAAGTGCAAGCTGCAGGAACAACTCTAAATCACCTGCGGCCATTGGCATGACATTTTATTCCACAGACTTGGAACTCTAATCTTAACCAGCAGTATACTCTGTGACCCTGGAAGACCACGGCTCTGTTATTTCTGCTGGAGACTGGCTGTATTGCTAAATTGTTGCAAACAGAAACTTTTCTCCCCACACTTTTCGATGATTCATTAAGAGTTGTTTCTTTCTCCATAAAATGTATCTTGTGCTAAAGCCTGTAAAATTTTGTTATGAGAGAAAGACACCCACCCACCCCAAAAGCAGGGAAGATTAAAATCCAGAGAGAAGAGCACCATCACTGCAGACTGTACCTCACAGTACGTGATGCTAGTTCCCCTTCTGTGCTGCCAATGTATTTCTCTCCTGTGTGGCAGCAGCTAAGGAATAGCCTTTTGTACCTTTACGGGAGTTCTCTGCAGCTTTTCCTTTTCATATTAGCACTCTGCACAGGGAAGATTTTGACACCCAGAACTAGCACGTTAATAAACAAAGGTTCATGCAAATTGCAGCTGCGAACATGAGATTGGTATATGTGAAAAAAGAGATGGTGCTGGTTTGATGCTGTGTATTGCTCTTGGATTTTGGGAGCACATTCTTCCCCCAATCTGCTTTTCTATATTCAGACTAGTTGTTCTGGTCTTTTGGATGGTTCAGAGTCTTCATACAGAATGCAGACATAAGGACACAAATGCAGAATGCAGACATTGTGGACATCCTGCTGGCAAGACTTATTTATTTACAACCCCCAAAAGAGGTTCTAAGACGACTTAGGCCGCTTTTAGACGAGACACATTTGCACATGATTGTTTAAAAATGCGCTTGTTTTAATGCTAGTTTAAACACCTAAACCTTTTTAAATGTGTATTTGTTGTGAACGTGTAAAAACCTAAACCGTTTTGAATGTGGTTTTTAAATAATGCGCATTTTTAAAAACTGGTTTTGGCATCCCCCTGATCATCAAAGTTGCTCAAAACCGGTTTTTAAAAATGCGCTTTATTTAAAAACCACATTCAAAATGGTTTGGGCTTTTATACGTTCACAGCAAATACACATTTTAAAATGGTTTAGGTGTTTAAACGAGCATTAAAACAAGAGCATTTTTTAACAATCATGCGCAAATGTGTCTCGTCTAAAAGCGGCCTTACAGGACAAATAAAAGGAGAGAGAGGATAGCGGAGGATAAATAAAAGGATATAAAGCATGTGCCTGGGAGATGCAGGCTGGATTCTGCAATGTGCTGAGCAGCCTAGCTCTGCTGTAGTGAAGCACTGAAAGCTTGTGTGTGACAAATAAGTGAGCACGATCAGTGGGGAACTATTCTTATGCTTAAAGTTTAGATGCTCATGAGTCATGCTTAACTCCCCCCTAGGTCAGGTGAGTATGTGGTGAATAAAAGCCTTGAATAACTAACAGTTTTGAGTGTGGGAGAGGCCATAGTAAAGCCACCTGCTTACTCAGTTATGGGAGACGGATCTTCTGATTATTCTGTTAGTCTTCCCCTGCCCCCAGTTTAAATCCTTGTACACAGCGCACACACAAACAAAGCTTTCAAGATATGAATGAGAAGAGGGTGTGATTTAGTGAGTGGAGATTCCCATGTGCAGGCAGCAGCATGAGAAAAGCCACCAGGATGTGAGGGGGAGTGGAGAGGAAGGAAGTGTGAATGCCTTTTACCGCACCAGTCTGATTAGGCTTTCACCTGAGCTAGAGTTCACTGTCCTAATTTTCCAAGCAGTAAACTTGTTGCTGAAGTGTTTTCTACAACATGTGCAGAACCAACGCACAGAAGACATGCATTTTGCTTTTAATGCTACTCCACACTTGTTCTTCCCATCAGAATTAACACTCTCACCAACAGAGGCTGATCCAGCAAAAGAATCATCTGAACTTCTTTATCTCCATTAGAAAGTATCCTAGTTTGTGATTCCCCCCACCTCCAGCTACTAGTTCTACAAGGAAAAAGGAGGTTAGCTTGATTTGATTGAAAGGCTCGCTGAAAGCAAGACTGAAAGGCATGCAAAGCCTAAAAAACATTTAACATAAAGCATTTGATCATACCCATTTGACAATAATCACCTTTAGGAACTTAGTCCTGCTTCCACTGGGACTTTTGTCACTGACTTTTAATCACTGTGTTCTATTTCAAATAATGGCAGCTTAGTTTCCCCATCTCTCTCTCTGGCTTTGCTCCATGGCTCATATTAGTACTAGAGCTTTACTGTATCTTTTTTGCCATATTTGAGTGCTTGCATGTGCGTGTGTGTCTATATATCTATCTATATCTACCTATATATCGATCAGGTTTTTTTTTTTTTTTTTTTTTAAGGGAGCATAGGTGACTGGTAACTGTCAATACTGGGTGTGCACAGGAGTGGGGGGGGGCTGGGCAGGGGTTCTATAGGAGTTCTGAAAATCTGGGGGCGGGGTGGGGGGGACATGCCACCCGTTCCTCCTGTCATGAGTCACCTACGTGAGAGAGGATGGTTCAGTGCAGGGGGCGCTGCTTGACACCTGGGGCAATCTTGGGTGTCTTCCTGTGCATAGTTGGGTAAGCAACCTAACCTTTCTGTGTCACAGACTCCCACTTGTAAAAAATAAAAAAAATAATAATAGTACTTTACTACTCATAGTTTCTTGTGAGGATAAATACTTGAAAGATTGGGAGGCAGACAGGCATTGGGGCCATGTAGTCACCTTATATTTATTTATTTATTTATTTATTTATTTATTTTAAAGTTTTTATATTTTGCCCTATCCTGCCCAAGCAGGTCAGGGCGGCTTCCAGTCATCAAAAAACCCATCCATAATAATAGTAAAATAACAAGTTAAAAACACAACTAAGTGGAAGAGAAAACAACCCAACAACACACACACACACCCCCAACCCTGAAAGTCAGGCGGAACAACCAGGTTTTACATTGATGTTGAACAGAGGGGAGGTCCGGGGCCACTCGAGCCTCCGCTGGGAGTTCCACCGCCGTGGTGCAGCCACTGAGAACGCCCTCTCCATCGTAGCCCCCCAGGGGACCCGGGGGACCTCAAGGAGGGCGCCCCCGATGACTGAAGGGGCTGATCCAGAACCCGGGGAGTGAGGTGGTCTCACAGATAGGCAGGGCCTGGACCATACAGGGCTTTATAGGTCAACACCCACACCCTGAATCAGGCCTGGAAGACTACAGGCAGCCAATGCAGACCTCGGAGCACTGGTGTTATGCGCTCCAGGCAACCCATCCCCAGGAGGAGGTGGGCTGCCGTATTCTGTACCAGCTGCAGTCTCCGAGCCATCACCATGGGTAGTCTCATGTAGAGCGCATTGCAACAGTCCAGTCTTGAGGTGATGAATGCATGGATGATGGTAGCCAAGTCTGCATCCGAAATGTACAGCCGAAGCTGACGCATCAGATGTAATTGATGAAATGTGCCCCTCACCACAACATCCACCTGGACATCCAGGCGGAGCTGAGGATCGAAGAGCCCACCCAGGCTATGGACCTGAGAGACGAGGGGGGACGCATCCCATCAATGATGGGAGTCTCCACTCCCTCACCCCTACCCACCAGTATCACTTCTGTCTTATCGGGATTCAGCTTCAGGTGGCTAGCCCTCATCCAGTCCCCCACCGCTGCCAAACACTGAGACTGCCGGGCCGGGGTCGGATGAAAATGAGAGATAGAACTGGGTGTCATCAATATGCTGATGACACCGGACACCAAACCCCCTCACGACCTCACCCAGTGATTGCATATACACATTGAACAGGAGAGGGGACAGAATAGAACCCTGCAGGACTCCACATGGGAGGTCACGGGGGGACGAAAAGCAGTCCCCCAGCACCACCTGCTGGGTTCTTCCAGCCAGGAAAGAGCGGAACCATTCAAGAACGACGCATATAAAAGTACAACACATATAGAGGAAATAAGAACATATGCATCAATATAAACAGACAATATCTTTCCCTCCCATTTCCCAAACTTGCATGTTGTTGTTTATCATTTCTGTAGCAGTTCCAGTATTCAAAGTGCTTCATAGTCCTTATCTAAGGCATCCTCACAACAACCAGCCTGTGAGGTAGGTGATTATTATTCCCACTGTACAGATGGAGAACTGAGGCTGAGATACAGACTTGCCCAAGGTCACCCAGTGAGTTCATGGTTAAGAAAGGATTTGAACCTTGGTCTCCTAGGTTCAAGTTCAACACCTTATCCAATAGGCTGCACCAGCTCTTTATCTTTACTGTTCCTTCTTTATTTCGGTACTTATCTTTGTTTTCATTGAGTTCACACAGGTTGTGACAAGCTATTTTTAAAAATAGGCTTGATATTGACACAACAATTTCACAGACATATGAGGAAATAGCCTGTGTATGGGCTCAGCTTTCATCTGTTTTTAATATGTACACCTTTAAGGAAGCTTCTAAGCTCATTAACTGTACAACTGATGACATTGAATATCAGTACCTAAGGACCCAGGTTTCTAGCTCTAGAATTTCTCCAAGTTATAAATACTGGCTCTCTGACTGATCAGCTCCATCATATTTAGGATCTTTTACTAACGCAACCCTTAGGAAGGTCTTTACTTCTTTAAGGCTTCAGTTGATGGTGACCGAAGTTTTAAAAGGTTGCCATTTAGGCTTGCCATATAGACCGTTAGTGTATTTGTGGTTCAGAACAAGTGGAAGATTTGGTTCATTACCTTTTATTGTACCCTTTATATGCATGTCCTCACAATCGATTGTTTAAGTTGACTAATGCTGGACTTGAGAGTGGTCTCCTCTCCGATTGTTAGTATTTTTCCTTTCCGATAAGAGGGCAGAGGTGACCAAAGCTGTAGCTGCTTTCGGAGTTGCTGCAAACAGACTGAGAATACAGCCGGTGAAACTGCAGGATGGCCTTGCCCCTTAAGTGACCCTTATTTTAATTAAAGTATTAGTTTACCCTTATTTTTGCCCTTCTTTGGTTTGTTGTAGTATGATTTTTTACTTGTATATGTTTAACTATTGTGTATTTTTGTATACTTTGTGATGTGTAAGGTTGTCATGGCCATTTACCAGTACAATAAAGAATTATTTACTTACCTTGCATCGGTATCCAGAGGTATTGGAAGTCTGGAGTTTTTGAGTTGTTAGGCCTGTATCTGGATGGGCAAGGGAACTCTATTTTCACTCATACCATAGTGAGAGATTAGTAGCTTGAAATCACTTTGGCAGTTTCAGTTACTCTGTTGCATACCACAGGGAATTTTAATTCCAACCTGTGAAATTGTAATTGCTTCTCAAGAAAAATGGAGGAATTCTGGGTAATGGCCACAGCCGAGCTCAATATCAAAGTTGCCAGTTGCTGCCACTTCAGATATCACTTGCTGCTATTCAAAAATCACTCCAGCTTTCCATATGGGAAGTAGAACCGGGGAGTGAAACTAAATTAACAGGAGCTGTCAGATGTTCAGAAACGTGCAGGCAACAATGTGACAGAGGTGGATGAACTCTCCTCAAAAGGTACCTCTCTCTCTCTCGCCTTCTTAATAAGGCCTATGCAGGAAGACTATATTATATTTTCCCACTGCTAAATGGCAATACCATTAGTAAAAGGTAGTTTTACCACATAGAATGAAAGATTTATATGTCCCCAAACTTGTAAAGGAGGAATAAATAGAAAAAACAAATTCAGGATGCCCTTTCAAGTTTTTCAGTGTGATGGATTTCTTAAACAGGTGGAAACAAAAAACAAAACAAAACAAAAAACTTGGAAGCTTCTGCAGGCTGGAGGAATTAGAAGTGTGGAACTCACGTTTATGTTTTATTTTTAAAAAACAACAAAGTTTCGCTCAGTTCTTGTTTCAAACAATCAGAAACCCATATTTTCTGAAGGCAAAATGTTTGTGCATGTTGCTGTATTCTAACAGTAACCACTGTTTAATGAAGAGATTCTCTTGTTTACTAGTCTGTAGCTATTATGAACCTGTGCTTTAAACCATGTTCCTTTGCAAAGAGAACAGAATTTGGAGTAAGTATTATTCACATTACAGCAGCATCTGGAAGCTTCAGCCATGTTTGGGGAACCTGTACCGGTAATCACTGCACATACATACATTTGGTAAGAGTACATCTTTGTTTTGGAGAGCTTGCAATCAAAATAGACAAGACAGAGAGACATTTATTTTCCCAGTCTCACCTATGTCAGTGACAGAGCTAGGAAGTCTAGAGACAGAGCAAGTGGTAGCTGTCTCCATGTCAAAAGTAAGATATGGAAACAGCATTCCCCACCTAACCAATAAAATATATCATCAGAGCTAGGAAGAGAACCCAGATCTCTTGAAATTTGGATTGCTGCTCTACCTGGTAAACTATGCTGCCTCCATGGGGAAAAATGGTATGAGAGGGTAGACAGCAGTTTGGGTGGTACATGCAAATTTCCTCAGTATGCTTAGGAGTCTCACACTGCCTAGTGCCTACAGACCAAGAGGGTCTGCTGAAGGTAATGGGAATTCGATCAAGCCAATAATAGCTGAAATTCTTGATTGTCCCACTCCACAATGCAACAAACAGTCCCAATTATTTCTGTGTAACAATTATCTATATATTTAGAACAAAATGTAGTAGGCTCACATACTGCTATTATTTGGAAGCTGAAATACTAGTGGTGTTGGTGATCGAGGTTGGAGTGCAGTAGGGGAAGCTGCCTCAAATACAGCTATGAGAGCACTGATCGATGTCTAATTCCAATGGCCCAGCAGTTTCAGTACTTAATATTTGAGCAGAATATAAAAGGCACATATCAGGCTTCATAAAGAAACATATTATTTAATAAGGCTCCAAATGCTCCGTATACAAAGGAATCATCAACATGACTGCAGGAAGAAATAGGCTGCTTAATAACTTAATGACGTTACCTGTAGACTGCAGCTATGTGAAAGATAAATAATGCAGACACCTGCATCTCTTTAAAAAGAAAACATCTCTGAGGTGACAAACTGTTACCCTGCTCTTGATAAAATAGCTACAGAACTCAAACTGTTGCCAGACCATCTTGCTCAAATCATGGTAGAAAGGAAAGGCTTAGAGAATGAGTATAAATTATTGCCCAGTTTACACCAGTTTTTCAAGAGAGCTGTTGTCATTCTCATTTCCTCTGAAGATTTTAATCAGCAATTTATTTTTCTTCTTGAAAGCTTCATCCAGTTCAGAGTTCTGTTTATACACTTCTGTAGTAAAAGGTAACAAGAACTGCCAACAGAGCCAGACTGATAGACAGCATTTTCAGGGCACCACCTCCTTGTTGCCATAGTAGCTGCATCACCAACCTGGAGCTCAACGACGTTCTTTGCATCTCAGCAGAAGGACAGGCTTTTAGATTTGAACCATTCTCCAGCACATGTCTGTACTCCTGTGGAGAAATGCAGAAATTGGTCTGAGTCTGGATACCAAGAACCATTTGATGCTTATCAACTATAAAGGAAATCTCCCCTTGTGAATAGCAATGCTCCCCCACCCTCTACATCAAGAAACAATTCAATCCGTATTGCATTTTGAATATTTCCTGGTATGTGTCTTCGGTCACAGTAGATAAAAGAATTATTGTTGTTTCTGTAACAACTCAATTTCTTACATGAAATTAACTGCCAAATCAATAAAACTATTAACATCTTAGACAAATCTTACTCGCCACAATATACACACATGAATATTTCCCCCCCTTCCTACCTTCTGGCTACTTCACATTCTTTGGATCCTTAAAAAGAGGAGCCCATAAGTAGTGATTAAAGGCTTCAACAGCACTGCCCCTTCCCACAGCAGGGATGATCTGCTCATGCCCACCATTGCACTACCCATGGTGTGTGAGCGCTGCAGTGTTACAAAATCATCCCGCAAAATACTTGACCCTCAGGAAGCAACTGTGCTAAACCATGAAGCAGACTAAGCCCCAGAGCCTCCTGCTGCAACTACCATTACCATTCCTAACCTGATTAAAAAGCACCAAGTGCCATCAAGAGCAGCAGGACTGACACTGCAGCAAGGTTACTGGAGCAAAAAATTCAGCTTGAGCTCCTGATGATTAATTTAAACCTTAGGAAACCATTTCCTACCCTGATATCTGACCAGTTCAACCCAGATTTACTGTATCTGCTCAAATAATGTCAGATTACAGCTGCAGGAAGGTAGATATGCTAGACAGCAGCAAAACAAATGGAAGGTTTAATGTGTTCATTCATAACATTTAAGTTTTACTGTTATATTCATTTTTGTGTACCACACTTTTTCTAATTTCTCCTTTTCTCCTTAAATCATTTATTTTAAACATTGGATGGAAGATCTTGGATATTTAATATTGGATAAGCTTGTATTTTACAATGTTCCTGAAGAGTCTCTTCTTTTCTCCTTACCTCTTACACATCCTGTCTAAGCATCATGTCTGCTGTTTACATTTGTATCAAGAATTACATGTCTGAGCTTATATTCCCAAGACAGCACAGCAGTATGTGTACATGTAGATAGATACGCACTTCAGTTTCGCTGTTGATTACAATATTTATTTCCTGATTAAATATGGAAAAAGTAGTTCAGATGATATTTTTGGGTAAAACCAGATGTGACTTTGGCCTGGGCCTTGTTGGCACATGTAAGAACTGACAGATGTTGGCTTGGGATTGCCCCAGGAATGTTGGCGGCTAGTCTGGGCTGTGACCTCCAGACAATCTCCAAAGTCATGACCCAGGCTAAGGGCCATCCATGTGGGCCACAGCGGGCTAGCATGTCTGCTCCAGCGCAGCATACCTACTCCAGGCCGAGGGCTGCCATGGTTGAGCCTCATTGCCTGCCATGGCTGTCCGTCATGGCGGGGGGCTGGGCATGAGTGGGGACAGATGCTCGCACTTTTGTTGTGCTTTCCATGTCAGTGTTGTGACCTGACAAGGGCAGGGCTGCTGTTCCTTGCCCTACCCCAGGCTGTGGAGCTGTTTTTACCCCTTGTCTCCATCACTTACATTTGGAACCAAGAAGGCACCCACCCTCTCGCTGACTGAATACAATACACACAAAAGTTCCATTTACGATGTCTGTCTGTACCAAACTGTGAGAGTATAGAAGTCTTCTTGCAGCCAGTCTCCTTAAAACATTTCTAAACTAAGTACTGCTGTAGTAAGTGTGCAAGGAAAATAAAGATTACAACTGCCTAGGTAAATAAATATCAAAGGGGCAAAATGATAGCCTCAGATAAGTGCTATTTTAACTTCTGAGGTGTTGTTGATTTAGAGTGCATGCACTGCAGGTGGTGGATTACTGAGCTTGTGATCTACAAAAAAGATTTACTATATGTACTGCAGCTAAAAGGTTACTACCAGGTGAAGAAAAAAAAAGTAAACCGAGAATCACATTAAGACAAAGGTTTACATTTTAACTCATGGAAACTACATGCTGAAGAAAATATTAGCTTTCATCACAAAATGCTGCCTGTGTATATGGATATTGTTCTGTGATAACAGGTAGAGTAATTAAAATTTATTCCTAAGGCATGTGAAAAATTAACAACTGGTTACATCTATTTAATTCCTAGAGCCAAAACTAATTAACCTTTAAATGTGGAATAAACTGGAAACCACAGACTACTAATTATTAGGCATTTTACTTATTTGCAACAAAACTACTTAGTAATAGACTTCATTTCTGAGACTGATTAAAGTTGAAAAAAGGGCCACTTTCTTCACAAGCTGAGAAATTGTGCAAAGTTCTACTCACCTGCAGCAAGTCATTTATTTTCATAGATAAATATATTCCCCCTATTACCAATGTACTATACACTTGGGTGAGTAAGTAGATTGTGTCTTGGTTGGCAAAATTTCACCATTATATTTTGTAAAATTGTTTTAGGCTGATATTTAATTTGGCTAACACTATGAAACCTGGGTGTCTAAAGTGAAGCTCTTAGGCTTTTATGTAATGCACCTATGCAGCGGTGGTCTAGTTACATGAAATGTCTGAGCCCCCCCAAAATCACAAGTCAGTCAGTGGGAATATAAGGAGTTTGTTATACTCCCAGCTTTACCTCTCTTTTTCCACAGATCCAGGCCCAGCAGTCTCGGTGCTTACTCGGTGTCTGTCGGCGGTGGGGGACTGGGTGAGGGCTAATCGACTGAGGCTGAATCCGGACAAGATGGAGGTGACATTAGTGGGTAAGATGATGGAGATGGTGGCTCCCGTTATTGATGGGGTCTGCCCTCCATTAGTCTCCTAGGTACGAAGTCTGGGGGTGCTCCTCGACTCGCAGCTCTGCCTGGATGCCCAGGTGGAGGCTGTGGCGAGGAGTGCCTTTCGCCAATTACACCTGGTGCAGCGGTTTCGGCTGAATGTTCCAGACTCTGACCTGGCCACTGTCATTCATGCTTTCATCACCTCCAGATCGGACTATTGTAATGCGCTCTACATGGGGCTACCCATGGTAACGGCTCAGAAATTGCAACTGGTGCAGAATGCGGCGGCCCATCTCCTGGTGGGACTGGGCTGCTGTGAGCATATCACACCGTGCTCTGTTCTCTGCACTGGCTGCCGATAGTTTTCCGGGCCTGATTCAAGGTGTTGGACTTGGCCTATAAAGCCCTAAACGGCCTAGGCCCTACCTATCTGTGGGACTGCCTCATACCCCGGGTTCTGGATCGGCCCCTGTGGTCATCCGAGGATGCCCTGCTCGAGGTCCTCCGAGTGTTTCGGGGGGCTATGCAGGGGAGGGCGTTCTCAGTGGCTGCGCCCCGGCTGTGGATCTCCCTTCCGATGGAGGTCTGGTTGACCCTGGATCTCCCCTCCTTTCGAAGAAGTTGTAAGACCTAGCTGTGTGTTCTGCCAGGCATTTGATGGGGGAGATGGGTGAGTGGGTGGGGGAGTAGGTTAGGGTGGGGAGTGGGATAATTTTTATCCTCTTTTTATGTGTTGTTTTTAATCTTATTGCTGCTTGATTTTATGGACTGTTGTAAGCTGCCCTGAGCTGCCTGTGGCAGGAGGAGTGGGGTAGTAAGAGATTAAAATAAATAAATAAATAAATATTTGAAAACCAGCTCTCCCTTGTGCCTGCGCAAGAGCAGTGCAGAAGTCTCTGCTCCGGTTGGATTCCCCGCTGGCTGTGCATGTTGGGTGCACCAAGGCAGCAAGCCTAACGCCAGCGTCCAGGGGGATTAGCTCCTTCCCCCTGAGTCTTGCAGATGACACATGGGGCTCCTTTGTGCATGTCCCAACAGTGTCTGACACCCCATCTGCCCTCCATCCACATCCCACGTTAGGTGAGCAATGCCCATGCGTCTGGTTAGAGCAGATAGAGGGGTAGTGTGAGCTCCCTGATGGGGAGCCAGGAACACTGAGGGGAGCAGGAGACTTTGCTGTGCTGTAAGGGAACTTGCTGTGCTAAGGGGGACGGGGAAGTTGCCATACTGTTGGGCTGGGGCGTGATTGCTGTGCTGGTGGGTAGGTGAGGGAGTTGCTGGGTGCTTGTTGTGGTAGCGAGGGTGGAGTGCACATTAGGGGTAGGGAAAGAGATCTGTGTCTTAGCAGCGCGCATGAGGGGGGCTAGGAGGCAGGAAAGCAGACTCCGTCAGTGTGCCTATTTAATTTACTTTCTTCACATGTGGTTGAGGCCCTGCCCACTCAGAGCTACCTGCATTTGCGTGGCTATCTCTCCAGCCATCCCCCTGCACAGTGCACACTGGTAAGACCTGGACCCTGCTTCTTTATCTAAGTACTACCGTGCCCTGATGCCCCTCACTAGCACAGCCCCCCTTCTCTGGTGACTCTGGGTGTCTTTAGACATAACGTCAACGGGCGTCTGAATATTTGTTTTCACCTTGATATGAACACCGGTTTGGGCATGCGTTCACCATATGACACTGCTTAGACACACAGCCCATCTTGGGGCAAATCGGTGTTTTGCTCGCCCCCTGATCTCAGCACACAAGTGCTGCCGCCTCGTTCCCCATGTTAAACCTGCTAACACACCCCGCGATATCATTAGATACAACGTTGGCCACGTGTTCTGTTGAAACATGCAAATTGTTCTTGGATGCAATGGCGTTCACATCACATATTCAACAGGTGGCCAAATTGGTGTTGGGATTGTTACGGTGCTTACACACAACAACCAAACACATGCTTAGGGGTTTTGACACCCGATCTTCGTTATGTCTAATGATGCCCTCTGGCTATCCCTGATTCCTGGGAGTGTCTCCCCAACACCAGCCCTGTAATTGCTGGGGCCAGTCAGCACATGCAAACTGTTAGGTGGATTTTGTGTAGTTTGCCCCCGCCGCCAGCACAGGGCTCCCCAGAGCTGGATCATGGCCTAAGCCTATTGTATCCAGGTGCCTAAATACCAAGGTTTGAAAATTTCTGCCTTTGATGATCACTCTTGAAATTATTCACCAAAATCTCATCTACTTTTAAAGATTTCTTACAAGCAGGAGGAACAGTTTAGAATACTATATCCTATCCATGCTTTTTCATGTGTTTATTCTGATGAATTTACCATATAGTGGATAAGTAGCAGGCAACTGTGCTATGGTTTGGTTTTGCTTTCATCTGAAATCTTAATTGCTGAAGCTGTGTGGGCTTGGCAATCAGGATTTATAAATTGTTTACACAGAACTACATGGCACCACAGAAAGGACAAGTCCATCAAGCATGTTTGGTCAACAGAGACCAAAAATGTAGTATTTCCCTAAGCGAGTGCAATATAATTTCAATAACAAATGTTATCCTTTGACAAATCAATTCTCTAAGACTGAATTCATAAGAAGGAAATTTATACAAATGTTCTCATGTGGGCCAAAAGATCTGAATTTCAAAATGCACCATGCTTAATGTAGCTGCACATAATGTAGCTGCAAAGTAGCTGAAGAGATGTGTTGTTTATAAAGCACATCTCTTCAGAAAAGCATAAAAAAATGTTTTTTAGCATCTGTGCAAGGTCATTAGTAAGTATCTGCATGTGCTAGCTAACCACTACCATCTACCTGGCTTCAATATTCTGTCCTGAGTGACAGGCTTTGATTGAAAGTTTCTGACCTGATCTTACTGTAACATACTGCATATTAATGAGGAACAGTCGGCCTGGTTCTGTGCAAATGAAAACTGCCTGCCACCTGTCTCCCTCCACACTCCCATCTTGACAATAACTACTAAAATGATATTGTCTGTATCAGGTACTCGCAGGTAGCTGCCATTGTCCAGTACTCACACGCCATTCTAATTAGGCTAATTACCAAGCTTGTTCACCCCTCCTTCATGCAAGAGTCCTTAAGTCCAGCCTGAGAACTATTTCCCAATTCATGTAGTAATGTAATGCCATCAAAAGGAAATCAAGAAGATTAAGGTAAAGTAAGAAGCCATTTTTCACTTGAAAAGAGGTTATACCAAATAAACAGATAATTACACTTCTAAGACCACCCAAAACATGCACAAAGAGATGCATGCCAATTTTGGGCTTGTAATTATTTTCTAGATATTAGCAGATCAGAATTAAAACTCTGTTGGAAGTCTTATTACTAATATGAACACTGCTTCCTCTAAAGGAGAAAAAAAATGAAATCTAGGGACAAAAATGATGCACTATTAATCAAAATGGTGGAGGAAGGGAAATTCCCAAGCTCAAATGCAAAAAAAAATTCGGTGAGGCAAGCATTTTTTATTTCCATGGATGCAGCCTTTCATCTTGTTTTGGCAGTAGAAAAATAAACATAAGACTTTGCTAATAAGGTATAATATAAATTATTAAACTATCCAGTGTATGATCAAATGTATTTCAGATTATTTTCTGAATAATTCTGCCTTAACGAATGCCAGAAGTAATATATTTTGTGTGCTTTTATGCAGCCTCATTGATTCCTGGCTTTCTGATGCTCCACTCCTAGAATTAAACTGAAGCTCATGAAAGAAATACATAATCACATCAAAACCTAAGATTTGGCATCTGTCGATCACAGGCTAGCTTTCTGTAAGATCTCACTTCATGTTAGTCAACAAAGACATGATAGCAACTCTTTAGCTCTGAGCTGAGGTTTTAATGGATTCAAAACATTTCATATATGCAAATTTCTTTTTATGACTCTGGGGCACTGTTAGAGCTTGAAGTGCTAGCTAACTGCAGTAAAAAACTACTTGACTGAACACATCGCAAGATAAATTAGACTCCTGAATCTTTTATATTCCTGCCAGAGATTATGCATTACACTCTGGCACCACTCTGTCTAAAAGTGTGAGTCTTATATAATCTCACTTAAACCTATGTGATAAATTAAATGAAAACAGGTTAAGTTATGCATCATGCTGTTTGAAACGCAAACTCCAGGATTGCTTTATTACTTTGAAAACATTTAGGTAATTTTCCCAAACAAACAAGACCATTACAACTATGGCCTATTAGAAAAGTATATCCCCATTGAAGAATTTAATTGGATTTTTATCAGCCATAATAAGAGCAATTGCTACAGAATCCAGTAGGTTTAAATCCCTACCAAATTTTATGGCCTCTTCCATATGGGTAGATTACAATGTCATTGACTATCGTAACAAAAAGAAAATAATTTGCAAGTAGATTTTTCCCCCTACAATGTAATTAAAGTGATAATCCTCACAGTGTGTAACACCAGTACATTCTTGCTATCCTGTCTTCCCCACTATGCAAAATACTACCTAGGAAATTAGGAAGAAATAAAAAAAAAAGCAAATAATTCAAATCTGTTGCATCTGCTTAATTCCTTAATTGGAGTGTTTTTGGAACAGCTGATGTGTCAGAGGTTTCCATCTGTAAAATCTCCTTCTCCCAGTTCAGGGACTTACCAAATCCAGATGCCCATTTAAAGCAGGGTTAAAGTTTGCTTATTCATTTCAGGGAATGGGAAATCTTGAAAAAATAACCAACACAGCAAGGTACTTTTCAAAGAGAAATTTAACTTTGTTTATTCATTTCATTGTATATGTAGGAAAGGAATGGAGGAGAGAGTTGCTCCCAGGGTTAAATACATAATTAATATTTATTTTTTTCTCAGTGGAAGGTATAGCAGGAGCTTTGTTACCACATGTTTTGGTAACAAGCTTTTATGCTTCCTCAACTCTCATCGTTATTGAAACTACAGTAATGATGCAATTTCTCAAAACTATCTTGCTATCCCTAATTTAGTACAAAATAACTGAACCTGAACTTATTCAAAAACATGCACACACGTAAAAATGCATACATCTTTTGGTATCTCATCAAAAGCTAGGTTTGTTCTACCATTTAGAAGCATGCACACCAAATTTAATTAATAATGGTAGATCATGCAGTAGTTGACTTTAAACTGCATCAGTTTCTCTGAGGTTCATTGTCTTTTACAAGAGACATCTTTTGCTTCATCTGTTTGGGGGGCGGGGGGCATCTTCTTCCACAAACATTACCAAAAAAGTACTAAAGCACGATCCTTTTTTCCTTTGAGTTTATTTCCAGCTGCTTCTCCGCAGCATCATTTTGAAGCTTATAGTCCTCACCTTTAAGACCTTCACAACTCTGCCCCTCTATTTTTTACTTGGCTTAATGAGCTACCCGTGCCCCCTCTCCCCACCTACCTCATTGTTTCAGCTCCTCACAGGCATGTTTCTGCATGCTCTTACCACCCTGTCCCTCCCTACCCCTTGGACAGGCTCCCCAGGCAAGTCTGAAGGGACAGCTACTAGTATGCTGGCCTCCTACGCATCTCATCTCAGGATCTACATGCACCATGAAGACACACTGCCTAATATTTCAATAAGAATTATTAGGCAGGCAGCTACTGACTGGGGATAGTAGACACCTACTTGGTTGATGTGCAGTATTTTGTAGATAAAACAGATAAAAAGCCAAATAACCGCTTTGGTCTAAGAAGCATCCGTCCGTAGCACTCTACGTACTGTCCTCCATGCAATATGAAACATAATTCTTGTGATTCTGATCCTCCTTTCCATTTGTATTTGTTTCTTGTGGCTTTTTTCTAGTGTTTTGCGTATGTTATAGTATTTCCAGGGCAGGGACCCGGGGGGAGATATTCATAGGCATAAAGAACAGTTGAGAAAGTAATTTATATTGAAAATCAATGAGAGTTAGGGGCAAAATTGCCACCTGTGCCTTTGAAAATCTCCATGTGCCTTCATACACAGGATCTGGTACAATGGGGATCTAACACTAATTGATGCCATTCTTAATACAAATAAGGAAGATTAACAGCAGAAGAAACATAGCATATTCAACTGATACCAAATTTAGCTAAAGTCCTGACATATCCTACTTGCTCTCAATCTGAAATGTTCAGCACCTATGAAAATACACACAATTCAAACAGATCGGCACTGTGTAAGACTTAAATGATGGGTACATTATTTCAGGAAACAGAATATGTTTTAAGTATTTTCTGCTGGAAAATAAGTGACAAGAAATGTGAAAGGAAATACACATAACTGATTTCACATAAGCATCAAAGTAGTGAACAGCAATGCAGACTAGTCCTTAGAGCAAGAGGAAATTCAGGGCAGGACTTTGTCACCATTAATTTCTCTGTGTACAACACAATTAGTAAAGGGGATGACAGGTTCTTGCTGAAGGCAATTATTGTTTGGTAATTAATTAGCTTGAGGGGAAATACATTTCCTACCAATCACCAGCATAGGCATCTTGGCATTGAAAACAAAGATAAACCTGTTGTGATAAATTATGTGTTACATGGTTTACCTGTACATTGGACTACTTCTCACCCCCCCCCCCAACAGTCTACCAATCTTCTGAGGCATCTCTAGGCATATTCTGGCTTATCTCACCACAGTATACTCCATACAGAAGCTCCAACTAGGTCATGTGTTTGCTTAGTTTCTTTCTGTTTTTCTAAGGCACTAAGTTGTAAGAACAGCAATTTTGTGACAAAGCTGTTGCTGAACAAAAATAGAGACGGCAATGGTCAGTTGCTCAATACAATAGCATCTTTGTGACCAGCATTTTGTACTTTCTTCTGTAATCTTGCAATGAAGTTAGTAAATTCTCTCAAGGTCAGTTATGACTAGAGGCAAAGGTGCCAGAGGTTTAAAATTTGAGGGAAATTTCCAGAAAGTATGGTGGAGATTATATATTGGTATATAAAATATCACAAGTATATTAAAAATAATTATGTACTGCTCATAAAAGTCAAGTTAAAATCCATGCTATTCTTTTAATTTAAACATGAAATTACTGAAACAAGAATGCTACAGATTAAACTTGCACATTCAATGCTTGTAGATGAGAAGCTTTCAAACATCAGCTTTTACAGAAAAATGTCCACCTTTGTCCAAAGGCTATCGAAGATGTATTGTTGTCTGTAAAGAATGTGACAGGATACACTAAAACTGTCTCAATAGGTGTTCCCATATAAAATTACGTGAAACAAACATTTCTTACAATGGACGGAACACAGCAATCCAGAGAAAAGATTAACAAAGCTATTTGTGAACTTGACTACAATTTTGCTATTTGCATAAGTTAAAAGGCTCCTTCTTCTGTACAATTTGGCTAGAGATTTGAATAATAAACTTGGTGTGGTGACAGTACCAGTATGATATTATAAACTGAGGATTCTGATATCACATCAGGATGACACAGGAAGCCAATTTGGGCAAAGTAAGAAAGCCCTACTTAGGGTGATTTCAGACATTACGTTTGTCTGAAATCACCACAGTCAACCTCAGTCAACCGCGGTGTGTGTGTGTGTGTGTGTGTGTGTGTGTGTGTGTGAACGGAGGTGAATGTTTGTTTGCGCGCATCCAGATGTTCACCTCAGTCAACCACCCCCTGCGGTGAATCTAACCACGCTTTGTTCTCCCGCACCATGGTGGCGAACGAAGCGTGGTTAGGGGGAATCCGGAACACAGTGAAGGAAAAGTAACGCCTGTTACCTTACCTCCACCGCATTTTGGGGTCCCGGAGGCGGCAGCGGCCGGATAGGCCGCTGCGGCTGCCTGTCTTGCGGAGGGAGGGCGGGGAGCGCAGGGGGAGGGGCTGTGCGGCTGCACGTTGCGTCGCATGGCCCTGCCCCCTCCAGGAGGGGGGTGCCCCTTTAGACGTTACGGCCGGGCGCTTTCACCATGGGCCGTGGTTCGGTGGTCCCCACGGCCAGGGACGAAGGGGGGAACGTCTGTTGCCTCCCCCCTTCGCCCCTGGTCGTGGTCCGAATCACCCCACGGCCCGTGGTGAAAGCGCCTGGCTGTAACGTCTGAAATCACCCTTAGTCACAAATATTTTTCTAAGAATATTTAGGAATTTTATAGGGATGTAGAGCATCAGACATTTACTAAACAGCCTTGCTACATAGGTATCAACCCCATTTTACAGACAGGGAACAGAGGACTGAAATGTCTTTCAACATCACATGCTGCATTATGGGCAAAGGGAATAAAAAAATTAGGAATTTAGTCTGATATAACTGAAAGCTTTATGTGGGTTAAAACTTTCCTTTTAAGTTTCTGTGAAGCAAAGCAAATGCCTCAACATTCAACTTCCGGACAATTACTTTTATTTTCAGTTTCACAGACGTTTCTACTCTCATAGGAACCCAAGCACTTTTTGGAATTTGGGAATACTAAACACTAAGTGTGGCAAGAACTAGTCTTCTATGAAAGAGAGGGCTTCTGCATTATGTCATTCATTTAACACTTAACAAGCTTTGACTGATCTTGGTGAATTTCAATACGTTGAGCAATTAAACAAAGGACTTCTTTCATATTGTCACGACTCCATTACACCTAGTGCCCCTAGGTACTTGAGAAGGTCTCTCTCAGTGTTATTTAGCATATTTCTAATCATCTGAGGGAGTGTTCTGAAATCTGAGATTCCTTTTTAATTTCACACTCAGTCAAGTTCAACGGCTGTTAGCAAGAGACTTCCTTATCCGAAACATCAAACAATTTCTGCTTTCCGTGGTTACCACCTTAACGGTTCTAAAATAATCTCTACATCACAAAATTTCTAGAAACAATTTATTAACCCTTCCACACAACTAAAGCTCAATGTGACATGAAAATATCTTTCCCCTCTCAGCTTGGTTTAAGTATCACACAAAATAACCATACAGCACCTTTATCTCCAATGCCAAAGAACTTTAAATATTCAGTCTCCAGACTGCAATGAATGCCGATCCTCAAGAGGATGTATCTACCTTGCATACAGATGTTTGGATGACCACCAACCTCTGTTTGTTAAGGCCACAGCATAAACCTATTAGCCTACTACTAACCTACTTGCTTGACCCTAGTCTGGAGGTTTATTGAACATTTCATAAGAATTATTATTATTATTATTAATTATTATTATTATTATAATTGTGGCATATAATTATTATAATAGTCGTGTGGCCTGGTGCTGTACAGAACATAGAATTAGATGTGGTCCCTGCCTGTGGCTTACAATCTAAAAGACAAAAAGGGGGGGGGGAACAGGGAGAGGGGACAGTGGGAGAGACGGGGGAGAAGACAAACAAACATTCAAGCAGATGCGAAGTCTCAGGTGCGTATGCTTGGCTTGGTTTACAGAGAGGTTGGTGGCAGCAGTCAGCAGAGGAGGGCCAACAGTAAGAGTAAGGGGAAAGACTAGCAGGCA
>QEPC01003632.1:3083574-3096128 GCA_003113815.1 Sphenodon punctatus | reverse complement strand
CGCTGGGGCGGGGCGGGATCCTTCTCTGGTGCCTTCCAAGGGGGTGGAGCTCACCTGGGTGGAGTGGATTGGAGGATGCTGTCAGCTGGGACTGTGCGGGGGGGGGGGGCAGGGCAGGGCAGGGCGATCCCCCAGAGGGCGAACCTTACTTCTGGATTATTTCAGAAATATTAACAAACTCACAGCAACAACATACTAGCAGCTTAAATTAAGCTAATCCCCTCTAACACTAACGGCTTAACTCCATTGACTTAAATGTATTTATTTCTGATTTCCCCTTGAGCCAATGAGAAAAAAAAAATCTGGATCTACTGATTTAATAAAAATGGACTGACAAGTATTACCGGCACGTTAACACTGTCAGTTAACAGATGTATGCGCTCTTCAGGTGTCATTATTTTAATAGATACAGACAAAGTAGTTCAGATGTTATCTTTTATTGGACCAACTTCTGTTGATGAGAGTATGCAAACGTTCAGGTCACATAGGACCCTTCTTTGGACATATAAAAAAAATCTGAACTATTGACTGAACTTTAAAACCTTGCATTTGTTCAGTCTATAGTTCTGACATTTTGAGGAAGGGCCCAGAAACTTGCATACTCTCACCAACCGAAGTTGGTCCAATAAAAGATATGCAAACGACTGTCTCCTGACCTTACATTTGGGACCAATACGGCATCCATATGCTCACTCTAGACTTAGGCCACTTTCAGACCTTTCCCCTCCCCCCGAGCATATTCTGTCTACGGGCCGGGGGGGGGGGGAAGAATGTGCAACCAGGATATGTGCGGGGATCTGAAAGCCCCCCCTCCCCCCAGACACGCGCAGGGATTCAGCGTTTGATTTCCTGCTCTGTATCCTTGTGCACGTCTGCCGGCAAAGTCACGCGTGGGGGGAGGGGTGGGGCGAGGGAATGTCTGAAAGTGGTCTTATTTTAACTCAACTTTTCTTTTTAGTCTGCTGCTGGTTTCTCTTCACTTAATGATTATCCTAACCATCTGAGTCTTGTTCCAAGGATTTCCTAAACTCATTTCACCTCATTCATTGCAGAAAACTCTTGTTTTCCATCTGTTGCTTTGGTCCTGCACTGTCTTGTCCAGATCCTAACTTGAGGCTCCAGCAAAGATCTCCACTAGTTTCTTTGTATCCCTGTGTGACAGGGCACAGCGCTGAGTAGATAAGTGTTGTCAGGATCAGTCCTCAAGAGTCAGTGTAAATGCAGCTCTGCCTTGGAGCGTTGGCCGTGGACCACAGAGCAGATTGGGGTCCACGCACATCCCAAGAACCAGGAGGAGACATTGTTGTACTTATTTATTTCAGTTAGCCTGTTCCTCTCACAGGCACTCTCATATACCTAGACACCCTGTGTACAAACCCAGGATCGCAGTCCCACAGTAACCACAATCAGTCTTTGGGTTCAGAGACCCACAAACAAACTTACAGTCCTAGCCCTTCAGCATGGCTCATATCCGCATCAGTCTGGCCCCTGCTGCTGAGGGCTTTCTTACTTTCAAGTCTCTAGGGAGGCTCACACTCAGGTCAGGGCACTCCCTAGTCAGAGCTCTTGACCGGTTCTCAAAAAGTCTCCAGAGCCTTCAACACCGGCTCTCCAAGTCTGGGCCAAGTCCTTGCCCCTTCCTGGGGCTCAGCTGTGGATTAGTCTGGCCCCACCCCTCCTGGTCTCACTCATGGTTCAGAGCCCTGTCAACCATCCCTCTTGTCTCCCGACTCTGTTCTCCACCAGATCCTTCCTGGCTCAGATGTTCCGTGCTGACCCTCTGGCCTCTGGGCGGTTCCTTGCTGTCCCAAACACTGGGTCCAGCTAGATGTCCCTCAGGTGGCTAAACACCTGGCACCAAGGGGGCTCTCACACACCTCCTTGTGCCTCTACCCTCTCTCGCTCCTGAAAACTGGGCTTCAAGCATGGCAGTGGCTTTCAAAGAGCGCATGCCTCCCACGCTCTAAGCGCTCCTCCTATCTGAGCCTAAACACCAACTCACTTCTGGTTTCTGGCTGGCTACGCGTAAGAGTCTCTAAGCGGCCGGTTTAATTGTCCCTCAAGCCGTCATAAGGCTCAGCACCTAGCAGTCAGGGCAGTCGCATTAGCAAGGTGGTTTGCCCTGTCAATATCACAGGTGGCTTCTTGCTGCTTTCTTAACTGTGGCACCCCGCCATTTGACTTCCAGCCGCTCCGGAGAGGGAGAAACTTCACAAAAGCGGCTGGAGCAGAGCTGGCAGCAAGCCACCCTGCTACACTGAGTCACTCAGGGAATTAACATACAACCAGTTTATTTACACTTCTCGACTATAACCGCTTATTTGGGTCAGTTTCAATCGGTATCTCCCACTGATGTGGGGGAGGTGCTTGGGGGTGTGAGGGCAACCAGTTGTAAACTAGATCCTTGCCTGCCCTGGCTGGTGATCCTTGCCCATTCTGGCTGGGGTTGTCAACGCCTCCCTTCGGAAGGGTAGGGTGTTGGACATTCTTAAAACTGCAGTTGTCCGACCCCTGCTTAAGAAGTCATGTTTGGATGTTGACTCCCCAGCCAGCTATCCGCCTGCCATTAACCTTCAGTTTTTAGGGAAGCTTATTGAATATGGGTGGGCTTCCCAACAGCTCCAGGCTCATCTTAATATCATTGGATTCTGGACCCATTCCAGTCGGGTTTTCACCCCAAGTATGGCATGGAGACTGCACTTGTGGCCTTGGTCAATGACCTGTGCCTGCCCTGTTGATCCTGTTAGAATATTCAGTGGCCTTTGATACGGTTGATGATGAGGTGTTGTTGACACAACTGTGGGACCTGGCGGTGGTGCATTGGACTGCTCTTGAGTGGTTCCACTCTTTCCTGTTGGGGTGGTCCCAGAGAGTGGTGATGGGTGATTGCTTGTCATCTTCTTGGTACCTCTGCTGCAGGCTTCCATTCCATCTCGCCTCTTGTTCAACATGTATATGAGGCCGTTGGGCAAGGTCATTTGGACATTTGGGGTGAAGTGCCATCAGTATGCTGATGACACCTAGCTCTACCTCTCTTTTTCATTCGACCCAAGCCTGGAAGTCTTGGTGCTTACCCATTGCTTGGCTGCTGTTGGGAACTGGATGAGGGTGAGCCAACTGAGGGTGAATTCAGACAAGACCAAGGTGATGATAGTTGGCCGGTCTTGTGGCCTGGGGAGTGGGACTCCTCTTATCGATGGGGTCCAGCCCCCTCTGGTTTATCAGCCTTGGAGTGCTTCTGGACCCATAGCTGCGCCTGGATTGTCAGGTTTTGGCAGGGGCCAGGACTCGGAGTGCTTTTCACCAACTCCATCTGGTGAGGAGGCTGAGGCCTTTTCTTTCTGATTCAGATCTGGTCACTGTCATCGATGCTTTCATCACCTTAAGGCTAGATTACTGCAATGCGCTCTACGTGGGGCTGCCCTTGATGACTGCTTTCTCACTCATAAACAAAACATAAACAAAAGGGTTACGATCACTTCACATTCTCATCTCTACAAATTGTGTTTTCCCCTTTGTCTGACCTCACACAGCTTACAAAACTTCTCAGTTGACTGACATATTTTCTTCTCTCTCTTCCAATTGAGACAAGCACCCACAAATGACACTTTCTTCCTTATAATTTTATTCCTGTATTGACCTTTATGTGATCCTACTTATTCACATTCTTATCTCCAGAAATTTTGTGATAACGCATTCACTTAGGATATTACATTTTCTGTAATATTTAAAGTATATGCATACTAAGTTGGGTTTTTGGGTGTGTATTTTTTGGTTTTTTTAACAAGGCAGGACAAATTTTAAATATTTTGATTTCAGTCCAGAATTTCTTGAAGAATAGAATCCCTGAGTTTTTGAAATCTAAAATATTAAGGCCACCTTTCAGGAACATGCAAATTATTATGTTTCCCATTTCTCCCAGGTCTACTTGCTGCAGAGAAAATTGCTCAAAGTAACAGAGTCTATCAATATATAGTGCCTACCTGGCTAGAGGCATGATGGGATAAGCTCTGCAAAAATGTGGTTTTAGTATATTGTTGAGACTGACAAAAATAAATCCTTCACTTTATTGGTTGGGCACATTATACTGTTTAAAAATGGGACATGCTAAAAAAATAATTAGGCACTGCTTATCGAATACTGCTTCTCACTGCTTATCAAATAGCTAATTACACTGGTCTCAGACAACATAATTTCTTGTAAAATAAAGAGATACTGGGACAGCGTGAGCCTCTTTAGCTGATCACAAGTTTAGCAGGGATTCCAACACATGCTCATCTCAATCAATCTCAACCACCTTTTTGAAAGTGTAGGAAGTTTCACTGAAATTATTTAGTGCCAAAGATTTCCATGAGGAATACAAGAGAGAAAATATGATATAAGCAAAGACGACATACTGCAAATGACAAAACACATGAGAAGTGTCCGTGGGGGAAAGGAATAGAAACCCACAGTATTGTAACCTTGGCTGATTTACTTTCAGAAATGGTTATTCTTGGATGCTTTATGCTATATTTAGGCTAAAAAAGAATCACAGCAGTAGTTTCTTTTTACTTCCTAAGAAGCTCTCTAACAAAAAGTGGTATAATTTGTTCCTTTTAAGTTATTAAGCATTAGGGACAGGAAGATTGGGATCAGATCAATATGAATCATCCGGTTTTGTACAAATCGGATGATTTGTATTGATCCAATCATACCAGGGAATATGATCTCCCATTCAATCCCCCGGCGAGGATCTATCAAAGCTCCTTGGAGCTCTGCTGGTGCCGCTCCAAGGAGCTGTCAGCTTGTGCCAAACCCATCCTGCGCCCAGCTCTGCCTCCTCTGGACCCCTGCCTGCACCAGCGTCTGCCACAGCAGCGCTGCTAGGGTAGGCGGGGCACTCAGACAGGGCAGGAGTCCTGGGGAGGTGGGCGTTGGGCAAGGGTCCATGGGAGGCAGAGCTTGGGGTAGAGGGGCCACAGACTCCTGCCTGGTGCCGACCTCCCCATGACCCTTGCCCACCCACCTGCCCGCCCCAGCCTCAGACTCCTGCCCAAGTGCCCACCTGCCTCAGCAGAGTTACTGCGGCAGGTGGTGGGGCGGGCTGCATAGCAGAAGTGAACGCCTGAACTCTGGCATTTTTTGAGGGGCATTTATATAAAAATGTATATATAGTTAAATAATATCTATTGCTGGTTGCATACAGAAAATGAAATTTTAAAATCAGAAGTTCAAAATCAAAATTTCAGTATGAAATTAATTGAATTTGAAATAAATTTTGGCCCAGCTCTATTAAAAACCAAACTGAAAAGACATGTATTTGAACAAGAGATGAAAGTGTAAGAGATATAAATGACGGTAATCTGGAAATAAGCTACAAGTAGAGAGATACTGTGGCAGGGAAGAGCCACAATGGATTCAGATACAATTAAAGAGAGGCTAAGATGGCTGCTGGCTGAACTCAAAACGGCTGCCACAGGAAGTTGGAATGTTTGAGGTGTGGCTCCAGCTATATGAGAGAGCAGCCAAGCCAGTGCAAGGGGGGAAGCAACCAAGAGAGAAGCAAGCAGTGCTGGGAGGAAGCCAGAAGGCTGTGTTAGAGCACTAGAGGGAACCTCCCTTGGCTCCAGAGAGGGGAGCCAATAGTCAGTAACCAGGCTAAAGGCTACCTGAGAGGACTAGGTAACTCAAGAGTGCGTGACCGAGAGCACCAGCCTGGGACTTCGGTACGGCTGAGTTTGATACGCGAGATGTGGTGACTCTAAATACCTTGTATATATTAGAAATAAAGGCAAGTGAGTTAATTCCCTGACTGAGATGGGTGATTGGGCCATAACCCTGCAGCAACTTACCTCTGGCAGCCCCGCCCTGTGACAGACACCGTTTTATATTTGAATATGTGGGTTAGTAAATAAAAAAAATCAATCATTTTGTGCCTTGTTAACATTGACAACCTACAGGCACCAATTCACATTGCCGGCGCATCCCAAATGAGACATAACTATGTGATTTGGATTTAAATGGCTGCACTCTTTATTCAAATTACTTATCAGCTTCTGATTAGGATAGGTGCGGAATCACCTATGCAACTTGGGTCCAGTACCTCAACTAATTTGAACATAACTGTAAACTCAGGAGTTGGCCTGATATACCCTTGGGTTCCAACTCCCTATAAACCCAACAACGTGTCCCCCTCTCTACCGTCAGGCTGTAGAGAGGAGCACAAGGTCCTTGTGGACCTGAGGAAGGAGTAAGGTGCCGCAGACTGGGGACAATACCTGTCCCTGCTACCCTCGCATGCCAATCCTTCCAGGGAGGCTATCCCATCGGTTGCCATACCCTGTTTTTGTGGCCAGTGTTGCCTCTCCATCTCTTATGGAGATGCCTCATTTTATCTATTCTTTCTAATTTGGCACGATACTGAACCCTTGCAGAGTGCGACAAATATAGCTTGAGCAACACCTCCGTACTAACCTGACGGGGCAATGCCAACCCAATCAGTAGCCCCACACTATGAGGAAGGCAAAAAACAGAAATCCCTGTATGCAATTGGGTTCCTGCAAAACCCGCTAAGCGGCCAAATTACTCCACAGTGTCAAGGGCGGATGGGAGGATGCTGCTCTTCTTGCTCCCGCTTCTAAACTGAAGTGAGAGCCAGCGTTCTTTTTGAAGCCCCGCCCCCTGCACAGGCGGTGCTCCAATCAGGGTCAGCGCTTTTCGCGCACTCCAGCAAGGGGCTGGGGAATTCACCCACCCCCCTTTCGGCCTCTCTTTTCTCTGCCTGGCTGCAGCATAGCTGCTACTTGCAGGCGGGGAGTCTCCTGCGCTCCTGCCCCATTTCTCAGGGGGAGCACGGCAAGAGGTCTTGTCGTCACCAGCCGTTGTGGCGGGCGAAGGGCGATTATTCATAGTTGATCACTGCAGAGATATTCATGTAAGCTTTTATCCCTTTTTGGGAAAAAAAGATCTTTACTGAAATTCTATTGTTCTGATTCTTCCAAAACTTTAAACTGCTGTCAGAATTTAAAACTTCTTGTATATTTTCACGCAACTTTTTTTATATCTTAGATAGCTCTGACCTAGGTGTACTTTATTTTCCTGCGTTAAAATGGCTTTTTTCTATCCACTTGTGACCTCAATAATAATGAAAAGTTGATGTATTAATACTTGTGGGCATATGGTAAGGAACAAGAGACAATAAAGCTGTCACATGACTGGCTGGTCTTTAACTGGTGCAATTTGCTAGCTTTGTCCAAGGAAGTATACATTCATAGATTGTTACTTATATACTGTTTAAATCTCCTCAGAATATATAGGACTCTGTTGGAAGTTTGTATAACTCTTACCAAGGAGCTGCCACCTCTCATAGTCCCTCCCACAGGTCAAAACGAGAGTCTCGGGGGTCAAACTGCGACAAGTGACAATTCTACCATTACCTTGGTACTTCTAAAATTTCAAGTGTGAGATAATTTGTAAATCAGAAAAGGATCTGCTATGTAGGGTAAAAACAAATGAGATTAGTGAGCCGGATCCTCGCCCCGTCCTGGGGAGGGCCACCATAGCCACCACACTTTGGGACAGTGGGAAGGGCAGCTGGTGGAGAGGGCATCCAAATGAGCAACCGCCCCATGTGGAATTGTGGTGTGTGTGCCATCACAAGTCCCTCTATGCCACTGGTCATCCAAGGAGCCATCCACATGGGACAGGACTCCTGGACTCCTGCTATGCAGCAGAATTAGGCATCCAGAAGGAGCTGCCACAAAACAGCTGTTCGGGGGGTGGAGGAGAGCACTCACCCTGGCTGCCAAACAGCTGACCGGGAGGGGGGAGGCAGAGGAGAGGAGGAGTCCCCGACCAGCTGTTTGGTCGGCTGGGATAGGAGTGCACCTCCAGGCTCCCCTGATTAGCTGTTTAGTGGCTGGGGAGAGTGTGCTCCTCTGGGCTCAATCCTCGAACCTCATGGCAGGGCTGCACAGGCCAACCAGACAGGAGCTGGCCTTAGTTTGGGTGGGGCAACGGCAGCCTTTTCCAGCCAACACATCCTATAGCAGCCAGGCACCTGCCCCGAGGCAGAAGTGGGTGAACATCTGGCAGCAACCAAACTATGGGCAGGAGACTTGCAGGCTACTATGGGCTACTGTCTCATTTGTTTTCATCCATAGGGGGCTAACGTTACCATATTGCCTCAGTAGTAGTGATGATAAACATGAATACAAACAGCATTCAAACGTTGAGCAGTCAAACGTTTATGGTGTCTAGGAACTTGGTTTCTGCAACACATCCCGAGGAGACATTTTCTCAGTCAATGTGGGGGTAGGTAAAACCTCCTGTTATTACTGCACTCCCTACTTTTATAATCTCCTTTAGCATTTCATAGTCACTGGCCACAATCCCAAACCCCTCCGTGCAGGATCTGCGTGGATTCCACGCAGCACAATGTCTCCCCTATGGACTTGTGCACACTGTGTGAGGTTTGCACAGGCCATGGGATCAGCCCCACTGCCAGCATCCTAGTCAAGGGGTCGATATAGCCCCACTACTACCCGATTTCCATTTAAACATGGAATTTCTATCCATACAGATTCCAGGGGAGAGTTTGTGTTATTCAGCATTTTTATCATGCTTGTGCGCAATGCTGTCTTTTAACATACAGGGCCATTTTAATTAAGTACGTTGTTTTAGGGATACTTGGTCTGTGAGGAGGTATCCAGTGCAGACTATTTTGGGTATTGAGGGCATCCATCTAGTGTTTGATTTGGATGGAGACAGATTAGGGCTGCTGCACCTACCTGTCCGGCAGCATCTCTACACGCTCTAGTGGATTCGGTGTCAGATGTGGTCTTGCGGTCTCCGAGGATGGTAGTCCTGGGGGATTTCAATATCCATGCCGAATAGTGGAGGGGGGGGGGGGGAGACAAAGTGTGAGCTCATGGCCATCATGGCAACCATGGGACAGTCTCAGTGGGTTGTTGGCCCAACACATGATGGGGGACATACAATGGACTTAATATTATACACTGGCCTTGAGGTAGGGGATCCAGTAGTGGGGGAGGTGTCAGAGGTGCCCTTGTCATGGTTGGATCATTATCTCTTCCAGGCCAGTCTCCTGACACACATTAGCCTCCGGAAAGGTGCTGAACCAGTTTGGTTGGTTTGCCCCCGGAGACTTATGAAACCAGAAAGGTTCTGGAATGCTCTTGGGAAATACCTCCCAATCTTGAAGGTCATTCACTCGATGACCTTGTAGTCCTGTGGAATGTCATACTGACTGAGGCCACTGATTGAATGGCTCCTAGGCGTCCGCTTCCTGAATGCCGACGACTCAGGTCTCCCTGGTTTATGGAGGACATGCGATGGATGAAGCAGGAGGGACGGCAGTTGGAGCGATGGTGGCATCGCACTCGAGCTGAAGCTGACCGATTGCGGCATAGAGTTAATTTAAAAACCTATGTGGTGGCTGTGCAGACAGCAAGAAAGATATTCTTTGCTGCCCTCATAGCGTCCACGACGTTGCGTCCAGCAACTTTTCCGGGTGGTGCAGGGGCTGGTCAGTTCGGTCTCTCAGGCCTGGAACAGAATTCTTCCAGTGATCACTGTGACATGTTTGTCGAGTTTTTCACGGATAAAATCGCTCAGATTCATCACGATATCGATGCCGCGCTTATAGCTGTGGGAGAACTGGAGGTAATGAATGCCCCGCCTTGTTTGATTTCGTGGGATCAGTTTCGGTGCATGTTGCCTGCTGATCTGGCGGATGTTCTTGGGTCAGTTAGAGCCACCTGTTGTAAATTAGATCCTTGCCCGTCTTGGCTAATTAAAGCTGTGAGAAACTTGGATCACTGTTGGCTGGGGTTGTCAATGCCTCGAGGGCAGAGTGCACCTCAAAGAGGCGGTGGTGCGGCCTCTGCTCAAGAAACCAGTCGCTTGACATTGACTCCCCTGCCAGCTATCGACCAGTCTCTAACCTTCCCTTTTAAGGGAAGGTTATTGAACGGGTGGTGGCTCAGCGGCTTCAGGGGCATCTGGATCGGATCATTTTTCTTGATTCTTTGCAGTCTGGCTTTCGCCCTGGGTTTGGCACAGAGACTGCGCTTGTGGCTTTGGACGACAACCTGCATCGTGAGTTGGATCGGAGCAGATCATCTCTTTTGATTCTGCTAGATCTGTCAGCAAGATTTGATACCGTTAACCATGAGATGTTGGTGGCTTGTCTGTGGGACCGAGCAGGGGTGGGTGGAATTGTTCTCGATTGGTTACGCTCTTTCCTGACCAGAAGAACTCAGCGGGTGGTGCTTGGGGAGTGCTCGTCATCTCCCTGGGACTTCATGTGTGGAGTCCCGCAGGGTTCTATTCTGTCCCCTCTCCTGTTCAACGTGTATATGCAACCTCTGGGTGAGGTTGTGACAGGGTTTGGCGTATGATGTCATCAGTACGCCGACGATACACAGCTTTACTTCTCTTTTTCAGCAGACCCAGACCCAGCAGTCTCGGTGCTTACCCGGTGCCTAGCAGCTGTGGGGAATTGGATGAGGGCAAGCTGTCTGAGGCTGAATCCCGACAAGATGGAGGTGATGTTGGTGGGTAGTGCTGGGGGGGTCATGGCCCCTGTCATTGATGGGGTCTGCCCCCACAGCCACTCAGGTCTGTAGTTTGGGGGTGTTCCTTGACCCGCAGCTCCACCTGGATTCTCAGGTTCAGGAGGTGGCGAGGAGTGCCTTTCATCAATTACATCTGGTGTGACGGCTGCGGCCATATGTTTCCAACTCTGATCTGGCCACCATCATCCATGCCTTCATCACCTCTAGGTTAGACTACTGTAACACATTCTATGTGGGCTACCCTTGGTGACAGTCCAGAAGCTGCAGCTGGTGCAGAATGCGGCGGCCCGTCTCCTTACGGGGATGGGTCGTCGTGAGCACGTTAACCAGTGCTCTGTTCTCTGCACTGGCTGCCTCTTGTTTTCCTGGCCTGATTCAAGGTGTTGGTGCTGATTTATAAAGCCCTAAATGACCAAGACCCCGCCTATCTATGGGACCACCTCATGCCCCAGACTGTGGTACGCCCCCTGCGGTTGGCCGGGGACGCCTGACTTGAAGTCCCCTAGGTGTCCCGGGTGGCGACGATGGGGAGAGCGTTCTCGGTGGCCGCTCCTCAGCTGTGGAATTCCCTCCCGTCGAAAGCCCGCCTAACTCCGAACCTCCCTTCTTTCCGATGACAGTGTAATACCTGGCTATTCTGCCAGGCCTTTGGGGAGGGAGACGGGTAGAGGGGGTTCAGTTGGGGGGGGGGTTTATTTATACAATTTATAAATGTTATTGTTTTTTGTTGTGAGCCGCCCCGAACTGCCATTGTGTGCAGAAGAGGGTGGGATATAAGTAAATAAATAAAATAAAAATAAACAAATAAATAAATAAATACTTCACCTCCAGTATAATTAACGCTGTCATTTCTATATATATTTTGTACCCTGGTATCACAGTGTCCCAGTGATTGTCCTCATTCCACCATGTTTCTGAGATGCCTATTATATCAATGTCCTCACTTAAAGCTAAATACTCTAATTCCCCCATTTTACTTTTGAGGCTTCTGGCATTGGTATACAAACATCAAAGCATTTTAATACCCTGGTGCTTGCGATTGCATATTTTGTTTATTTTGGATGAATTCAAGTTTGTTTCTTCCATACTAATGCCTGCCTGATCTCTCTGATTCTTCCCTATCCTCTTTACTGGAATACACTGTATTACTATGAATAACGGCATGTTGTTGGGTCGCCTCTGTTCAAACCATGTGCTACACAGCAGCTGTCGGCTTTCCCCCAGATCTTAGTTTAAAAACTCCTCTACCACCTTTTTGAGTTTTAGCGCCAGCAGCCTGGTGCCATTTTGGTTAAGGTGGTGCCCATCCTTCCGGTATAGGCTCCCTCTTCCACAAAATGCTCCCCAGTTCCTAAGAAATCTAAATCCCTCCTCCCTGCACCATTGTTTCATCCACGCACGGAGATTCCGGAGCTCAGCCTGCTTCTGGGGTCCTGCGTGTGGAACAGGAAGCATTTCAGAGAATGCTATCCAGGAGGTTCTGGATTTCAGCCTCCTTCCTAGAAGCCTAAATTTAGCCTCCAGAACCTCCTCCCTACATCTTCCTATGTCATTGGTATCAGAATGGACCATGACAACCAGCTCCTCCTCAGCACTCGCTAAAATCCTGTCTACATGTTTTGTGAGGTCCGCTACTCTCACACCCAGCAGGCAATTGACCATGTGGTGTAAGTAACCACAAGTACAAGTGTTCTGCTATTTCTGAGGTGTTGAAACAATTATGTACATTTAACATGTAACTTTGAAACATTTATGGTCCTCCACAAAACCCACAGGAATATTTTTTGTTGGAACCAATGAAAGAAGGGAGTTGGAGCTAAAGTCAAATGAAATTGTCAGACCTCATATATTAAACCCCTGTAAAGCAGACAAGGTGTCAAGGTTCTCAGAGGCAGAAGAGGAGCTCTTAACTCTGGGTGTTTATAAACAAGACAAATAGCCCACTGGAGTCTGTGTTCGGTCCGTGCAGCCTCC
>QEPC01003632.1:3057363-3082153 GCA_003113815.1 Sphenodon punctatus | reverse complement strand
AAATGGGATGTGTGTGGTAAAATTGGACCCAGGCTGTGACTGGGGTGCTTTACAAGGAAATTTATAAACCCAAAACACAGGGACCCATCCTTCAAGGATGGGTCCCTGTGTTTTGGGTTTATAAATTATTTATTTTAAGCTTGATGTGAATGTAGACTGTGTTTTGTTCCATCTGATGTTAACCCTGGGAACTCCTTGCTGCTGCGTTTTGCCAGTGTTTTCTGTGTTTTGGGTTTATAGATTATTTTAAGCTTGATGTGCATGTAGACTGTGTTTTCTTCCATCCGATGTTAACCCTGGGAACTCCTTGCTGCTGGGTTATGCCATGACACTGGCCTACCGTCCCCCTGGCTCCGCCTACTGTCCCCCTGGCTCTGCCCCCTAGCCCACCCTTACTGCCCCAGTGCCCCTCCAACATCAAAACCCACCAGCTGCCCCTGCTACTCTCTCTTCTTGCAGCCCCTTCACAGCTGATTGCTATTGTGCAGCCGTTGAGCAATGCTTAGCTGTGAAGTGGCTGCAAGAGGGGAGAGGAGAGAGCAAGCATGCAGAAAGGACCGTCTCCTCTTGCCCCTGCTCTCTCTCCTCCTGAAGCTGCTTCACAGCTGATTTCTCTCTAGCAGCCGTGCTAGGTGTGAGACTGATGCTGGCGGACCTGGATGTGGGCGAATCTAATTAACAGGAGGCGTATGTGTGGGTGTGCATTAGCACACACTAGCCCACACTGTCCTTGGATGTCACCATAAGTGGGGAATGGGGGCTGCTTGGGGGGTGCGGGTGAACAACTGTGGTGAACACCTAACACAGGCAGGCGAATATCCACCTGGTGGATCCTAATACGTGTTATCTCATTCATTTTTTCCCCTTTTCACTCTGTTGTTTGAGAGTGATCATTTCCAGAGACTTTAGTTGTGCAGAGAGATTGCTTTGTTTAAGAAAGTGAAGACTTTTTTAATGCTTTTGATTAGCCGTTTTATTTGCAATAGCAATTGCTTGAACTGCAGTGGAGCACAAAATATTACAGTTAGCTTCATTTAAAAGGCACACAGAAGTACCGAGGCAGCAAGTCATTTACTTAAACTATTTTCAGCCAGTCTTTTCTTCACCGTGGCACCTTAGAATGACAAACATCTACTGTAGCTGGAAAGAAATGGAAAACTCAGACCTAGAATACCCAAATGGAACATTGACATGGTTTTAAAAAGCAACTTTACACCCTGGAAAACAGATGGAGTGAAGATTAATGCTCGGCCACAGCTTTGAATTAACACTTGTATCGTTGTGTCTATCTTTTGGATAAGACTATTTCCATCTTGACATGGTGATGTGGCACTTCGTTTCTCTGTTTTCGTGTCTAGTTCTTTAAATATTCCTTGTAGTACAATGGCAGAAAAAATGAGGAACGGGTCTAGTTTTGGAAAATATAATTGTCCCTACAAAACCTGTTGGGTTATGGAAGTTAATACACCATATGAAATAATTAGGATACACAAGTCATGGAAAATTAATGATGCGTAAAACAAAAGCCAATTATCCAATAACCAGATTGCACTAATCCTAGTTTGTACTTGGAAAAGTCACCATCAAAGGTATTTTGTAGGGAAAAAATATATTGCAGTCATAAAGAACAGCTATGGAAATCGTAGATCAAAACATTTTCAATAGACTGGTCAAAGCAAAACTTATACCAGATTTAGAATAGTAGCCAAAGCCATACTATATTAATTGTACTACATATGTTATTTTCATTAGCATCTTTTAAAAACACAACCAAGCAGAAGTCCACAGCATTTAAAAAAAGATTCTTACAAATACAGCTAGCTAGCTGTCTCCTACAAACTGGATCAAATGTCTTTGAGGTGGATGGGAAGTGAGGAAGGAACATCTTAATTTGCTGCTAATACACTGTTTGCTGATTTGTCTGAATTTAGTTGCACTTTCAACAGTTTTAACTTAAATTATTTCTTAACTTCATGCACGCAGCTTTCAACTGTCTTCCAAAGTGGCCTCTAAACTAATAAATGCTTTCACTTCAGTGGTTTTGGAAATGAATGCTAAAATGGAAAGAAACGATTCCTAATGTTCCTTTTTTTTTTTTTTAAAGGGCCAGAGGTTCAACTATATACAGTATTGTTGGTACAGAAAACAAAGGACACCTGAAACTTCTCCTGACCTTTGGTCTGCTAATGGAGAAATCCATGAAGCCTGTTTAAACCTCTGTTTCCTTTCAAAAGTTCAATACGCTCTTTCTGTAGTGTTGCTAAAGTGTATATGAAGTCATTATTAGGATCAAAGCCCTGGGTAGATGAAAAGCATATGGAAACTATGTGGCGTATAGTTGCCATTACATATCAAACGAATACACAGAAATGCAAAGGAAAAAAAAGCGTGCAGGGGGTGCAGGAAGGACCTTCTCTTCTTGCCCCTGCTCTCTCCTCTGGCAGCTGCTTCACAACTGAGTGCTCTCTAGCAGCTGCACTAGGTGCAACTCTATGGTGCTGGCAGACCTGGATGCAGGCATGGCTGCATGAGTGGGCATGCATTAGCACACACTGCAGATGAGGCAGATGAGTGGGCACACACTGTCCCGCATGGTGGACCTGCGACGCCCTTGGATGATGCTGTGAGTGGGGAGTGAGTGGGGGCTGCAGGCGAACACCTGGCGAACACCTAATACAAGGGCAGGCAAACACCCATCTGGGTGCTAGCAGGCTATCATCTTATTTAATTTCACCCAAAAGGTGTTTTCAAATGAGATGATATTTAGCTCACTGAAGTCCATATATGGTCCATTGACACCCACACTCATGTTTTAGTCCTCCACTTACCCCCTGCTATTGGGGGACTTGTATGAAGTCATGAAAGGCTAAAGCCCATAGACCAGCTTGTGTAATGAATTAGTGAACTGAGCTAATTCCCAAGGGGACTGTAGCTTTTGAGGGGGTCTGGTCCTGCAAGGACTCACCCTCGGCTGGGACACAGCTCTATGGTGTTGGCCAGGGCAACCCCCGGCTGAGAGTGGAGTTGCAGTGGCTGTCCGCTGAGTAGATGGATCACAGCGCTGTGTCTGGACGGTGCCCCACGTTTGGGTGGCCCGTTCCACTGGCAGTGCTCCAGGATGATCTGGAGCACCACTAGCAGGGCTGGAGCAGAGCAGGTTCTGTCTGCTCCTGCTCTGCCTACGCATCTGGCATCCCATCTTTACATGGACGGGCTGCCCGAATGCGAGGTGGAGCAGAGTCGTGGGTGCTGTCGGTTTAAAAGCACCCAATGAGAAGGGGGAGGCCAATCTTAGGTCAGGGGATTTATTTCCATCTGTGCTGCCATCTGCTATTCCAACAATCCTCACTTCCTCCTTTGTTTTTCTCTCAAACAAAAGGGGGTAAAGAGCTAAACACTATTCTTCCCACTCATGGGAACAGAGGCAGAAGGAGCTAGTTACTCCGGAATAAATCCTCTGGAGTAGCTACTCTGTTTCAAGGATGTTCATTAGGAACAAGTCCTTGGAGGGCAAGTTTGCCAATTTTCATTGCAATCAGGACTGCCAACACCCATATCAGTTTCTGAACCACTTACTATGTGTAAAGACGGATATAATATATCTACCATGTAGCTCAGCAAAAAAAAAACCGCTGAGAATTTTAGAGATTTCTAAAAAAAAGCACAAACATCAGAAAGCCTGGATATTCTAGGCTAATATTCGACTTACAAAAAAAGTAAGCACAGTTCGCTTGACCTGAACCATATAAACTATGTGTTTTTAGTACACCACCTATGCACACCCAGAAATTTCAGACAAGCTGTGCCTTCATCCGAGCAGATATATTATCATTACTGGAATTCAATCAGGATGGGTTGCCTGCCCATGTTTTCCAGCAAAGCTATCACATTCTTAACCACAGCTTTAAAAAAAACCAAACCTCTTCCCATGTAAGGAGATTTATCATTCTCAACCCATTTTGGGGGAAGGGAGGGAATATTATTTTCCTGATGTACATTCCACCTCTCTAGTTTGAATTAAGTGCTACCAAACTACTTTAGTGGTTTCCTTCTTGCCCATGCCATGATGCAAATACTTAAACTAGAACAGACAGTAGTTGAGAAATAAAAAAATAAGCCAGATCAGGACAGACAGGGCCCCAGCGGGGAAGCAAGGACTAATTGCCATGCAGCTATTGCCCCCCACAGCTCAATCAAGGGGATCTGGAGGTGCAGGAGGAGGCAGCCCAGGAGGAGAACCCGGAGGCCATCCTGGAACCTGGCAACCAGGATACCGATGATAAGGTTACACAGACATGGGCACAGCGGCGGGAAGGGGGGAGACACAAAAGGGATGGGGGCATAGCTGTGCTGCTGGCCCCATCCCCTCCCAAGGTCACCCAGTGGACAGCAATGAGGGGGGCTGGGAACACCTAGAGCAGATGAGAGGTAAGAAAGAGGGGTACGGGGGAAACCAGCCGCGGAGGAGGGATGGGAAAATGGGGCTGAGAAGGGGATGGGAGGCACACACTCGCAGGGAGAACAGGAGCAATGACAGGACCCCACCCTGCCCCTCCAAAGGCTGAAGTAGACAGGGAAGCACATAAGGAGGCAACCAGAAAGGAGCACCTTGGGGATAGGGGGGAAGACCACAGCGCAGGACAAGGAGGCAGAATAGCTAGACCGTTGCAGATCCACAGCCCCATGATAAACGAACACCCCCATGTTGTGCACAGATGAGCAGCCTGGTCCATCTAGGGGTGCCGCTGTCAGGAGTGCCAAGAGGAACCGGGAGATGCGGGCTCGCAACCGGAGAAGGAGGGAGGACCTGGGGAGGGAACTGCTGGTGGAAACCAAGCAGCTGGCAGATGGGCACAGGGAGCAGCAGGCCCTAAATAGGAAGGTCCTGCTAGGGGAGGGGAGAAAGAAGGGACCGGGAACAAATGGATGCTATGCTCCATCAGTTCCACACAGAGCACCTGTGGGACAGACACCACACTACTGCCTTCCACTGCAAGCAGCGGCTCAACAGGAAGGAGAGGAGAGGGCCCGTGTCTCATTGGAGAGAAACACTGCAGAGACCCAGCAACTAATCAGGGAAACCCTGGAGGCTCTGCTCCAGCATGACATGAGGCTGGCAGCACCACAACACCATGGCACACTCCCACAGGTGCCTGTGCCCCCTCCCCAGCTCATCTGCCATCCTTGGTTTCCCCAGCAGCAACCCAACCCTGCCCCCGACCAGCTGGGGCCCCTCCCTCCCAAGGGGGGCTCCCCAGGCAGCCCCCACCACTCCCGGTTCCCCTCCAGCACCCTCCATCATCGCCCCTCCCCTCCCGGCTACCGCATCACATCCTGGCACCTCCAGTGACCCAACCGCCTAGACGGGCCGCCCCACATGCTCAGGTAAGCAAGGGGAACCAGGTGGAGGGCACAAACTGAGGGAAGTAAGGGGAACACAGGTTAAGACAACCACCCAGGCACAGGAATGGGCATGATGGTAGCACGGGAACAGGTGATGGACACAGTGAGGTATCATACAGGAGCACCCACGCAGCGCCCAAGGGAATGGATAGCTAATGCTAAGGCTATACGTGTCATCCACGTCTGATCTTGACGACTGTCTCATCGATGACCTCGTTGTGCTGTGGAACACCTTGCTGACAGAGGCCATTGGTCGGACGGCTCCTAGGCATCCGCTTCCCAGGCAGCAGCACTGTAGGCTTCCCTGGTTTTCGGAACAGCTGCGGGTGCTGAAATAGGAGGGGTGGCGGTTGGAGCGACGGTGGCATTGTTCGTGTGCAGAAGCCGACAGCTTGCAACATAGAGCTAGTTTATGAGCCTATGCCGTGGTTATGCGGGCAGCAAAAAATGAGTTTTTTGCTGCCCTCATAGCATCCGCAAAATCCTGTTCAGCAGAGCTTTTCCGGGTTGTGCGGGGGCTGGTCAGTCTGGCCTCCCTCCACCTTGGAGTGGTGTCATCTTGTGCCCACTGCGATATGTTTGTGGATTTTTTTGCGGATAAAATTGCTCGAATTCACCACGACTTCGATGCCACACTTCTTGCAGTAGGGAAAACAGAAGATATGGAAGCCCCGCCTTGTCCCAGTTTGTGGGATCAGTTTCACTTGGTGACCCCTGCCAATGTGGAGGATCTTCTTGGGGCTGCCAGGGCCACCTGTTGTGAATTAGATCCATGTCCATCCTGGCTGGTTAAGACCTGCTGGGAGACAGTGGGACCGTTGCTGGCTGGGATAGTCAACGCCTCCCTTACGGAGGGCAGGGTGCCAGGCTGCCTTAAGGAGGCGGTGGTGCAGCCCTTGCTCAAGAAACCATTGCTTGACATTGACTTCCTTGCCAGCTATTGGCCAGTCTCTAACCTGCCCTTTTTAAGGAAGGTTATTGAACGTGGCCCAGCAGTTGCAGGAGCATCTGGATTATGTCGGTTTTCTTGACCTCTCGCAGTCTGGATTTCGCCTGGTTATGGCACCGAGACTGCACTAGTGGTGTTGGTCAATGAACAATGCTGGGAATTAGATCAGAGTCGTTCGACCTTGCTGATTTTATTAGATCTGTCGGCTGCATCTGATACAGTTGACTATGAGATGTTGGTGATGCGTCTGCCAGACCGTACGGGGGCAGCGGAATGGTTCTTGACTGGTTCTGCTCTTTCCTGGCCAGAAGAACTCAGTGAGTGGTGCTTGGGGATTATTTTTCATCACCGAGACCACTTGTGTGGAGTCCCGCAGGGTTCTGTTCTGTCCCCTCTCCTGTTCAACATGTACATGCACCTGCTGGTCGAGGTGGTCAGGAGGTTTGGCATGTGGTGTCATCAGTATGCTGATGACACCCAACTTTACCTCTCTTTTTCATCAGACCCAGGTCCGGAAGTCTCGGTGCTTACCGGGTGTCTGGCAGCTCTACGAGTTTCACAACGTATGAGTCTCACATACGCTGTGTAGTGCACAGGCAGCCAGGACAAGCATGGAGGTGTGGTGGAGGTCAAACTGGCTCCGGTTAAGCAGGAGGCGCCACCTCATCTTGAGCAGGCCAAAGGCCCTCTCCATCACACACCTTGCAGAGACCAGGCGCTCATTAAAGAGCACCCGGCTGGGATAAGCCCTCATGAGCCATGGCGTTGGGGTAGGTGGGATCCCCGATTATAACTGGAGTCTTCAACACTCCCTCGATAACCCTGAACATATTAGGGGCTATCTCCCCATCAAGCATCTTGGCATAAAAGGAAGAGAAGCGCAGGATCTGAGCATCATGGCTCCTCCCTGAGAGGCCTGAGTACACATCTATGAAGAGACAATGGTAGTCTACAACTTCCTGTAGGTTCACAGAGAACTGGCACTTCCTGTTGAGATAGTCAATCTTGCTGTGGGGTGGGCGGAATATTGGCATGTGTGCGCTGTCAAGTGCACCTATGCAGTGGGGAAAACCCATAGCCTCGAAGCCATAGATCACCACCTCTGGTCCCGTAGATGGATGACCTGCTTGAGTATCAGCTCCACAGTGAGGTTACAGACATCATCCCTGTTCACAGTCAAGGCCCCACACCGAACTGCTCCACGACGCTCCTGCAGGAGGCGGGGTTGGCCAGCTGTCACACTGCTATTGCTACTTGCATCCCAGGAGGAATGGGGTTGCGCATATTGGTGGACCACCTCCTGAGATGGGGGGCAAGGATGTCTGCTACCCGGCTCAGCAGGCAGCGGGTCATCCGGAAGTGGGATATCCATTCCTCGTCAGTTCACGTGGTCAGTATGGTCTCCCACCAGTCATTGCTCTGTGGTCACATCCCATCCAGCCTCTGCATAGGTAGGGTCACCCGACAGCCATAGACGTTCAGGGGCAACCTGGAGAGGATGAGGAAGACGTGCTGTGATGCTGCTGTCCCCACTATCTCTAGGCATCTGGCCTGCACCCTGCTCACCCATCGCACCATTGTCACTTAATGCAGGTTGGCTGCCCGTCTCCGGCAGGGCCCACTGCTCATACGCCTGCTCCAGAAGTTTGAAGCATGCCACCAAGATGGTGAGGGGGGCAGTACACACCTTTGGGATGCTTACAACGGGCTCCCACGCCCCATGCACCCTGTGACTGACCATTCACCAGGCCCCAACTAGCAAACTCCCCCTGTTAACAAGACGCCTCAACTAACAACCCCATTCGGTGATCGCACCCCTCGCACAGACCCTCTCACCCGCAGGCAGCACACCACACTACAACCGCTCCCCCGCACACACCACAATGTTAAGCACCCATACACCTCGATCACCCTCTGTATACGCTCCACACCTCTCACACCACTCGCTCACCAACGCACCTAACTACCACAACACACGTACAACGCTTGCTCTCCTACCACACCCCCAACCTCTCTCACACAGCTGCCAAACACATTGCTGTGTGCACAGACTTATATTGTGCTGTGTTAGTTTATCGAAGCACCAGTTGACAAGGATCCATTAAAAAAAACAAAAAAACAGCAAACCCTAATAATAATCAGTGCAGTTTGATGATTAATACTTGTCTACAATTTAATGTAAAAAGGATAAAAACAGCAATGTGTGCAAATACAATTTTGAAATTACATGGCTGAATAAACTGTCAGCTGTCTTTTCTCCATATGCTAAACTAGTGCTACATTTTTTGAAACACCTCACAATTGTGCTGAAGAAAGGATATGAAATTATACTTAGAAATGTGATGCACATTTTCATTCCATACTCCATCAAGTTTTACAACTAGCATTCCATGAAACATAAGAGAACACTTGGCAAACAGCCATATTTACTGAGGTATAAAATAAGAATCAGGTTGCACCTTAAAATATAATAAAAAGTTATTTAAAATATATATTTAAACAATCAAGGTAAGTTTCTGCTGAATGTAATACATGTACATAGTACTTCAACCTCTTCAGTCACACACATCTGAAGTGCTTTAATGAAGTTTAAGACAATATTTTATTCAGTACATACATTTTTGTAATGGAATATTCAAAGATTCTTTCCTATAGTTTATTAGGTTAGAAACATATTGTATTATATAATTATTGGTGTATATATTTTTTTCCTTGTCTTACATCCTGTAACAAGGAAGAAGCGTATTATTGCCTTTGCAAGCAGAGAAGTAAAGCTATGTGCATCAGCAAAACATCTTTTAAATTCAGATTTCAATCTGACAGGAAAGATTAAAGCCTCATGCATACATAAAAAGGGAAGTATAAATGATAACAGAAACATAACCTGGAATCATTATGCCTGAACAGCTGCTGTTTTACTAGTGTAGTAAAGCAGAAAATCTCTTTTACTCACCTCTGTTAAACCAGAAACTTGTCCCTTGGCTAATGGTCTAGTAATGGATGGGGTGTACATGTTTGCATCTGATACAGGTTGCCCCTTCATAAAATGTTTCCCTGCTTCATAAATGTCCACTTCCACCATTTTACCCATGAATTCAGGATTCTTTGGCACGAGAACCTTTAAAAGAAGGTAATGGACACATTTTTTATCCTAAACATCTTTAAGGACTCGTATCTTTCCACTGGTTTCAATCCTAAAACAGATTTTGGAGGAAAATCAGCTTAAAATCTTCAAAGTTCAAATATCAGTTACTTGAATGATCCAGTTCACCTCTTCCCCAAACATCATTGTTTGTATACTATCATTTGTCATGCCAAAGACTATTTAATACTGAGGGTAGTGCCCTCCCAACACTATCCACTCCTTTACATCAAATTTGTCTTTTGCATGAGTTTGTGCATACATGAGTCCTGCTACTGAGTAGATGCTTAGACTACGTTTTGTGTAGATAAGTCTTGGAAACGTTGATCAGTCTCGTCTTCCCCTTGTTAGTTTTACCAAGCCTCTGACTCCCTACTCCACACTGACAGATAATAATCAGGGAACAGAAAATGCCATCTGATGGGGATTTTCTGTCCCCTGTTGATTAGCCACCAAGTGGGGGAACAGGGAGCCCAGCCTGCAGTGAATCAAATAAAGACTTGGTAAAATTGACCAGGCTCCTCTTCCCTGGTCAATTTCACTCTAAGCACAGTAAAACTCCTGGCGTGGAATCTCACAGCTGGGAATCTTAAGCTTATCTCCGCACGTAGGTTCGGGGGTAAAAACATCATTAGCTGGGTCTTGCGCCATTTTCTCTTATACATGTCAGAGCTGGATTTTGAGCCCTGTCATTTGTAAGAGAAAATGCCGCAGAATCCGTCTGATGACATTTTCACCCCTGTACCCATGTGTGGAGATAAATGTAAGACTTCCAGCCGTGAGATTTGGAGTTTTGCCAAGCAGGTAATGTGGGCAAACATCCTAAGTCATTCATTGCAGGGCAGGGCCGTCCCGAGCTGTTTGCAGGAGGGGCGGGATATAAATATATTAAATAAATAAATAAATAAATAAAATGACCAAGGGCTACAAACAAATGTTTAACCCATACCCCAGGTACCAAGGTGGCCCCGAAACCACCAATGTTTGTAGGAAGAACCTCAGTTATTTCTGATGGTTCTGTCTCCACAGGAATTTTTTCAGTAATTCATACGTGGCCTCAAAGAGGTAATGTGTCTCCATGGCTGTAGAGGTTCCTAGCTTCATGGATTGTGATTTGGAACTCATTGTGCTTCTTGAAGTACAATTGGCCCATTTTACAAATGGTAAAGCTGAGTTTTAAAGAGGGTCAGTGACATGCCAATAACCAGTCTTATAACTATAATTCAGTTGCTAGAACTCACTACTTCTAATACAAGTTACTTTGGGTGAAAACAGATGTAAAGCTAACTCCACTTTAAACATTTCTTATGCATTTTGCAGGACTACATAGGGCACCAATACAGCAACATGTGTAAGAAATGTTAAAGTGGTGATAAAGTAGTAATAAAGTGGAGTTAGTGTTATGTCTGTTTTCACCCTTTGACTCTTGGAACCTCAGCTTCAACATCTTTAAAATAGTGACAATGATTTTAGTAAGTTATATCTGACTATAAACAAGACCTGATAATACAATTACAGCCACAGGTATGTGAAGTGATTACAATTTACTTTTCGTGTAGTGGGGGGATGGGGTGAGGAGACACCAAAAATGTGCGTGAACTTGCTTGTGAGGATCTGTAATCTATTAGTCAATTAGGTGTAGGACCAAAAGTCAGTCAAAAACCTTGGTTCCTATCCTGGGTCAACAACAATGGCTCAATGTGTGTTCTGAACAAGTTACTTCAGTTCTTTAAATTGCATTTCCCTCCTACGCAAAAAGGAGAACATTACATCAGTGAATTCAACAGTTATTGTAACATGCTATGTAACTACGTAATGTTAAAGCAAGCAAGAGGCTCTACTGGGAAAGACATCCTGGCACTCAGCCCTGTGTTTTAACCTACAGACCATGAGGGTCGTAGCACTTCCCCCCAAAATATCACAACTGAGAGAGATGGCTTTTTAGTATTTCAGTAAACTTCAAGATAATGGAAAATATTTGCTGCAAAATATTATTGGAAATTATTGTTATTGTTATACAATAAACTATGTCTTACTGGTCTGGTAAAAACGATGTGTATATGGGAAGCACATTTCATGGTGAATGTGCTCTAATTCTTAATAGTGGCAGAATTTTAAGCTATGCTTGTATGATTTTTATTTGTGACTTGTGTTTGGCAAGTCACAAGAAAATAATAATAATAAAAAAATAGTATAGGAGGATTCTGCCTCAGCATGTAATGGCTTTATTTACAGAGAGAGACTTAAAAACGAATAGTATGCATTCAGCTTTGACTAACTAGGAAAGGGAAATGCATGTTCTGAATCAAGGTCTATCTTGTCTTTTAATGTTCTTTTCAAATGAAATCTCTTTTAATCTGAACCCTGCAAAAATGCTGCCTGAAAAACATCATTACTTACTGGAAAACATCATTAAAGTCTATTATGTCAATCTATATTGCCTCCAGTACACTGAAATTGAAACTACTACAATGATTAGGAGTACTCTTCTGCTTTTGATTCTTTCTAATATGTAATCACATTTTATTGTGAGATTTTGAATTTAATCAAAGGAAAGGAAACTATGTCCTTCACATAGTTCCCTTATTGTTCCTGTACACAAATAAGTATTATGCATTTTAAAAAGCATTTAAGGCCAACTGCTTCAAAACCTTCTCTTTGGGGAGCTATAAACACTTAGGACACAAAATCGCCTCTGAATGAGTCTACATGATGGAACACGGACCCCTTCTGGTAGACAGCATGATTTTCTTCTGCTTTTTGCAGCACAACACTTCAGTGGCCTTGCTTTGGAAAAGCCACAAGAAACAAAGATAAAACTATCAAGATTATCTATGCATATGTTTTAACCTACCTGCTCATAAAATCGATTGTGAGCAACATAAAATTTGGAGTCAAACGATTCTTCTGTTACCAGAACGTTCTGTCTCTCGCCAACCTGAGAAACAGAAAGATAAAAACAAGCAGAGATCATCAGAGACTAACCCATAAATCACAGTCTGAAGAAAGATGAATACAGAACTTCCTCTTCAGTTGAACAGGCTATTGCTGCTAGCTAATTTATCAGCAGATAAACAGCAGCAAAAAAGGAACAATATTCAACATGCGCTTAAGAGAGCACTGACCCTGTGATTATATGCAATTATCATGCTTTAAATCACATACCATAATTTATGTTTGTCTAGATGCGAAAACCCAATGCACAAAAGTGAATTTGATTTTTAACTCCTTGTCAAAGTTGTCAAAAACTATAAAAATGGCAAAAATTGTTAAAATCCTTGCCCGTGCTTCCCCCCTATAGTAAAATAATACTCCCAACTCCTCCTCATAAAATCCCAAGAAATGCCTTCAAATCCTACAGCCTGAATTCTTCCTGACTTTAAAAACAACAACAACAACAAACAAATGCAGGGTTACCAACTCTAATAACTTCAGCATGAGCATCATGATTTTAAGGGTTTCTTAAAGCATAAAATCATGAGGATCATAATAAAGTTGTAAGAATCTTGATTTTTGTTTTTAAGGAAAAGGTTTCCAGATATCATGGTTGCAGAGAAAATTGCTTGAAATGACAACTGTGATGTACTCTAAAGATTTCAAAGACAAATTCAAATAACCAGAATTGTATTATTTTATATAACCATTTCAATAAAATGATTTTAAAACACAAACTCATATTTGAAGCCTCACTCGTGATTTTTTAACACTTCAAAGCCCTGCAGATTCATACTGCAAAAATACAGATGTTTTACTGAATTTGTTTATTGCTTTCTCCACCATCAGTTAAATGGAGGCTCATTAACATGCCCCAAGCATTTAAATATTTAGTATAGGTCAGGACAGGGGAATCTTGTACCTCCTGCAGGCCACTTTGAAAATAAGTGCAAGCATTGTAGGAAGGATATGAGTGTGAGGGCAGGGTTGCTTAATAAGTTTGTGCAGGATGGGTAAAGGAATGGAAGGGGGTCCAGATCATAGACCAATGCTTGGAGCCATGCCTGATCCTTGAATTCATGTCCTCATTTCTTCCCTTTTCCCTCTTACAGTGCACTTGAAGGTAAGGACTAGATCCACAGACCCAGTTCAAGGAACCGGAAAGGGGCCAAATCAAAAGCTGCGGCAGGAGGACAGATTTGGACCATGGGTTCCAGGGGCATAGGCCGCCTTCGCATGTGATCCAGGTGTGATGGCGGTGAGACCTGCGAGGGAAGACGTGGCAGTGGCGGGGAGGAGCCGGATAGCAGAAGAAGAGCCGGTGCGAACGGGGATGTGCTGCAGCTTCCCTCGCGCATGTCAGGGAGCAAAGTCCTGCCCTGATATGCGTGAGGGAAGCTGCGGCACATCCCCGTTTGCACTGGCTCTTCTTCTGCTATCTGGCTCCTCCCCGCTGCCGTGTCTTCCCTTGCCGGTTTTGCCACCGCAGGTGTGAATGCGGCCATAGATATAGGTGGGACAAATGGGGCGTGGCTATTACCCCAAGGCCCAGGCTTTCTGGGAGACCCAGTGGGGCCAGCCACATCGGGACGTCAAAATAGCCTGCTTTACCCTCTGCCAACCTGCTTCTACCTTCCCCACTGAGCCAGGAGCTGGTTTCATGTCTTTCAACAGCTGACACCTCACTCCCAGTACCTCACCTTCCCTCCTACTTCCACGCCTCACCTACCCCAGTGCCCTGGACTTCTCTGGTGCCTTGCTTCCTCCCCCAATTTCAGTGCCGCCCACAACATGCCCCTTGTGCCCACCCCAGCCTCCCTTCTTCTCAGCTGGCATGGGGCCCAGTAATTGGACTTGCCCCAGGGTTCTATTTAACCTAGTCAGTGCCATTGGCGGGTTTGCCACTCTGGTATATATAAACTGCACTGGCTGCCAAAAGTGTTCTGGGCACAATTCAAGGTGCTGGTTTTGGCCTATAAAGCCCTAAACAGCCTGGGCCCTATAGTTCTAAAGAACTGCTTTCCTCTGTGGTCTCCAAGAGCAGCTGAGAGCACCCTCTTGCAAGTTCCACCATTGGCCCAGGTCCATAGATCCCAGGCATGCAGAGAGGCGTACTTGGTGGCTGCTCCATAGCTTTGGAACTCCCTTCCTTTGGAGGTCTGTCTAAGCCTTAGTTTGAGCATCTTCTGGAGGCAGTGTAAGACCTGTTTGTTCAGCCAGGCATTTAACGGGTGGGGTAGTTCCAGGGGGAGGTTTTTTAATGGGTTTTACTGTGTATTTTATATTTTTATGATGTGAGCCACCCTGAGCCTTAGGGAACAGGGCAGGGTAAAAATCTAAACAAGCAAACCAACTAACAATGCACCTCACTCTTACACTCCTCTCCTTCCACAATTGTACCACTCCACATCCTAGAAGTGGCTGTTACACAGACACTCTAGCTCCTTTCCCCTAAGGACACTATGTGAAAGCTGGACAAATCCATATCAACCAATGGCATTTCCCACTGTTGAAAAAAACAGCAAAGGATGGAAAAAACTCTAAACCTGCTTTTTTGGATTTTCTCCAAAAACCAATAGCAATAATTATTGGTGAGTAAATAAAGAGAGCTGATAGAGACGGGACTAGCAAGAATCCAGCAATTACAAAACTGTACATGCTTGCACACATTTTACTGTCTGAGACTTGTTTGTAGCACAGCCTGAGTGTCTTATCAATAGCTCTCAAGGGAGTGTTTAATTACAAATAATGATAGATGAAGTGTATTAAAGCTCTAGTAACACTAATTCAATGTGATACAACATACAAAGAAGTCTCATACATTTTTTTTATTACTATAGTTATCTAATTAATATGCCCAGAGGGGTGTACAAGCATCTTTCAAGGTGGTGGTGGGGGAAGAGAGAGTGTAAACATATGTCCCTGTAAATAATACTATAGAAACATTTTGCTCTTAAAAGATAGTGTCTCCCTGTAATCCTTATGAAAGTTTCAACTATTTGGTTTAAGACTAAGACAGAATCTAGAACAGGCTTGCAAGTACTACAGATGGACACTGGCATATGCTGCATCATTATGGAAAGTCTTAAACCAGTGATGTTCTTCATTGGGAAGATGCTGTCACTGAATGGTTCCAAAGATGGCCAAGAATACCAGTCTGATGTCCTGACATTGCATTACAATGTTTACCTCATAACTCAATGCCTTGATGTACTGACTGATCACCACAGCAGAAACTTCATGAGGCAGAATAAGATATCACACAATGATCATTTTTGGGACTCTGTTCAGTATATCATCTTCTTGTCTTGCCTCTCTCGCCAGCCTGCTCCCACTCCTGTTATGGTCTCATATGAGGAAAAGGGCAGATTTCCTCAGTTTGGATACGTTTACTCAAATGTTCTCTTTATTGTCTCTCATATGCCATTTGGTTTGGCAAGTATTAGGTCTGACTGGTTTCAGATCAGAATGAATAGGAGAAGTCCAACGGGACTTACAGCCTTTATAGTTATGTTCACACTAGGGACTCACTCTGCATTTAGCAGAAAGGAAGGGTAAACCTCAGACAAGCACCCAATCACTGGGGTCAAAGGTGAGTTGAGTCACTGCTGTCTAAACAGAGGAATCTCTCCATATATTTTTGCCCCCATGGTTAGCTCTCCATATCAGCAGCTTCCCTTGGATCTCTGGCATGTGTGAGAGAGAGATGGAAGAGTCCTATCCCATTAAATATGGTGTCTCCCTAGTATGATTTAGCCTAAGAATGTTACTCATGGGGGCTTTGGGACTAATTCTATCCTAGTATTTAGAATTGAACAGAGGTCCACTCTGCAGTTCTGTCTTAGAAAGACATTAGGAAAGTTATTATTGCAGAATTTCACTGTTTGCGGCACAAAGTATGAAAATGACAATTAAGGATGTCCATGGATGTATATGACATGCTGTGTGAAACAAAGATATTTCTCAGTTACACTGTGGGTATTTTCAGATGTTACGGGATCACAGTCAACCACCCTGAATCACAGTGGATTCGGTGTGGTGGCTGTGATTGCGTGAACGTCTGTTTGAGCCCAGCCAGATGCTCACCATGGTGAATTCCTGGTGGGGTTCAAAGCTAACCAAGATCAGGAATGGAGCGAAAGTAACGTCTGTTACGTTGCCCCGTTCCTGACTGTGGTCCAGACTGTGGCACGGAATTGGGCACAGAGGCCTCATTAGCCGCTGCGCGTGCCCGCCTGCCTCCCTGAGGGTGGGCGGTCAGTGGAGTGCGGGGGAGTGGGGTGGGGCTGAGTGGCGGCATGTCGCACCGTGCAGCCCCGTTCCCTCCCTGATCAGGCTGGCACGTCTAAAGGACGGCCGGTTGGATCACGGACCGGGATCTGAGACAGATTACGGTCCAGGGTTTAGTGTGGCAGGCCGAAAGGCCCGTCATGTCTGAAATTACCCTTTATCTTACTATAGTGAGCATGTGTTTCTGTTCCAAGCAGTGCAACAGAACTACTGTTGAGATTCCGTTCTATACCGCAAGAAGTATCAGTTTATCAACCTCATAATTAGAAACCAATACACTTTTGACATAATTCTGTAGATCAGCTTTTGTTCTTCAATGGATATCAGAAATTACAATTTTTCTAGCTGACTGATTTCCCCAAATGGATAAACAGTAGGACATATCAAGTGTCTTTTTTAGCTTCAGCAACATTCGTTTTTACAAAAGTTGTATAGAACATGTTAAACACAAGGTGCTGATCTTAAACTCTGAAATTTTATTTCTGGTGTCACTGCAAAAGATTTGGCCTACATACACTTTTAGAATAATTGCTGAATTGTAACACTGCCAATGAACAAATGTAATTACATTTAGCAAAAAGTATGATCCTGCTCTTTTTTAGTTAATGGAAATGATAACCTTTCCATTTAAATTCATCACTCACAACAGTCACAGCATGTGATACATAGTCCCTGAGTATACAGTACATTTCTATTGCTTGTGCATGCTATTGTTTTCAGACTCATACATAATTTTGTTTTCACAGCACGCTCTTTTGGGCTTAAGATCTTTTTAAAAACTTTTGAGAACAGCCATGTTTCTGTACATGATATAATGCCATCATAAAGCAAACCTTATAGTGTACTATGTAAGCTAAATCATCAGACATCATCTATAGGGACTTAGAAATGATAATCTCTTAGTGTTCAATCCAACCTCCTCTGGAATTTGGAAAATAGTTGTCTGTGGGACCCCATTTTGAGCATTAAATATATAATGTGACCCCAAAGTGCAAAAAAGACACAAAGTATATCTAATACAGGGCTGAAATGAATTGATTATTCTGCATCCATGAAGATTATTGGCATATACGGATACATGATCGAATATCCAAACAATCCATTTGAAAATTCATTTCTTGTTATAACTATAGTTATTAGTGCAGAAGAACTGCACATCTCTTTGGTGTACAACAGCTCTAAATAGCACTAAAGGTAAAGAAAGGAAGAAATACCAAAATTCCTGAACCAATTAATGAAGTGACCAAAATGAACTGAAAGTCAAATGAAATGCACTGGAAATAGGGATGTGCGAACAGAACCAGGTTCGGATGTTTGGGTCGAATGTTGAGTTCAGATTCGGTGTTCAGTTCGGTCGGGCTCGGTTCGGTCTTTAGTTCGGTGCAATCAGGAACTGAAAATGACATTTGGTTTTTGAAATAAAGGGGAAAAACTGAAAAACATATTTCCGGCTATAACATTTTTGTTTCTTATTCATTTTTGATTAACTTTGGGGAGGTTGTACCCCCAATGGAGGGCACTATGTGTACCAAAATTCGGAATGATTAGATAAAGGAAACCGATTTCAGAAGCAATTGAATGTTGTGATGTTAAGAAAAGCTCCATACACATTCATGGCTACAACTTCTTTATCTTGCATCCAATGTTCATGAAACTTGTGCATATTACATCCCTCCATATGCTTAATATTTCTGCCAATTTTAGGAAAGAGTGGATAAAGGGTCCCAAGGGTATAAGACATTAACCTGAAAATACATTTCCAGCTGTTACATTTTGATATTCCATTCTGTTTACAGGATATTTGACAAGAATGTATCAAATACCTTTCCTGCCATTTCAGCAAATGTACAGGAGATTTTGATAAAGGGACCCAATTATATAAGCAATTGATGTTGTCCCTGTGAAGATCATTATTCAGATGAATATCAGCATATTCAGTGCCAGTCAGAGGCAGGCACCCTGCATGGCAGGGGGAGAGAGACTGTAGGAGGAAGGATGTGGAGCAACCCCAAAGACTGACAGACACATTCAATGGCCAAACACATTACTGCAAGCTTCTAGCTTTACAGGACCAATTGGTAGTGGCTTCGAGGTGGGCATAGGGGGCGGCCCTGAGGCGGGCATAAGCAACATAACTGGGACTTCTGAGATAGCATCCCAGCAGTCAGGAGACATAGTTTAAACACATCCAGGCTGGCCAATTATCATCACAATCACATCCTGCAGCACTGAGACAGAGGACATAAGAGAATCTCTATTGACTCTTTCCTAAACAGATGCTTCTGACTTCCCAGAAACAAGTGGGGGAGATATGTTGGGATGGTCCCAGCACAGAATGAGGATATTTGGTTGACATTTCTGTTGGCCAATTCGCATCACAAACCGATCTTATACCACAGTGACATAAGAGAATCCCAGGCATAGGCCCCTTCTCTACGTATGTTGTACAGGCATATAAAATTGGGACCCTTTATAAAATCTTTCTGATACTTGGGAGAGATGATCATGAAAGTGTAATATATAGCCCTGCCAAATTTCATGTACACTGGTTGGACTACAAAGATGTTATAGTCAGACATACATTTATACGTTAATTGCTTTTACAACCAAGACCCTTTTCCCAATCCTTCTGAAATTTGGCAAAGGCACTAAATATGGGAAGGGGTATAAACTGGACAAGTTTCACCTACATTAGATGTGAGGCAAAGAAGTTACAGCTAAGAACGTATATGTAGAATATTGCAAAATACAATGATTCAACTGCTTCTAAAATCGAATACCTTTATCCAATCATTTCAAAATTTGGTAGACAAAATGCTTTCTATTGGAGGTATAGGCACCCTGAATATCAGCCACATAACGTAAAAAAACAAAAACGTTACAGCCGATAATGTGTTTTCCATTGAAACCAATGGAAATTCAGTTCCAAACTCACCAAACAGAACGTTCAAATTCGAGTTCGGTTCGTACGTTCGGTTTGGTCGACCGAACTATTTGAGTTTGGTCCGAACTCCGAACCGCATTGGCCAATCCCTAACTGGAAACAAATAATTGTTTTGACAGACAGGGAGGCGAGTGCTTCGTATTCTCTTTGCTGGAGATGAAACAAATAGACCAAATTTGTTGAACTCTGTGTATTTGCAAAAATCATTAGTTTCAACCCTATTCTAATGCCAATCAGGATCATGACCCCATCTACAGATGGTGTGGCCCACACTTAGGGTCCCAGAGACCCACAGTATGGCCACCTCTGCTGGATGGATCCCATGGGGATGGGAACTGACTGAGGCACAGAATTTTGACCTTAAAGAGAAAGTTGTTGCCTTCATATATGATGCTTCCCAGTCTAGGAGAATAAATTCCACCACAAATTTTGTTGTTTTAAGAGATCATTTTGGCACAGAAAGGCTAAAATAATCTGAGCAGCAGAATATTCCGAAAGTCATTCTACTGAGATAATTGTGTTTATCCTTGCTTTTCAGTGCAAACTGTTCTAAGTTCCATCACTATTGCCCTTGATGGCCCTTTTTAAACAGGCCATGGTGCAGGAGGGATGGGTGTGCACAGAGGCAGTGGCCCCATCCCCAGGCACTGAGCAATCACCATTTTCGCCGGTTGCTCCGTGCATGGGCTATGAATGGGTGGAAATGGATGTAGTGTGGGAGTGTTCACACACACCCACACACCCGCGGTGGTGGTCGTACGGGCGGTGTCCGCTCATGCCCACGCAGATCTACGTGGGCCCATCTCATGTGAAAAGGGCCTTTGAGGACCAATCGCACCTGGTATGCTTTGTCCATTGTCACCTCTTTGTCTTCAAATCACTGCTGCATCACTCTGTGATGTCACCTACCTACCTCCTGGTCAGCTGTCTTCCACTGAGGTCAAATACCATGGTCTTGAGAAAGTAACCTTCCTTCATCTAGCAGATATGCCCACGCTGTTTCAGCTCTCTTTTCAATCCTGCCTCTTTGAGTGTTCCAACCATCTTTCTAATTGTCTTGTTCCTAACACAGTCCTGTCAACTCACCACAGATAGCTTCTTTCATCATGGCTCTCATGGCATCTTCTCTGCAGAGAGGAAGATCAGGGAACACACATTCTGAGCCATCTGATTTGAATGCAGAATGAGACCCCTCTATCTTTCAAATGCACTCAGTGTTACTTGTGTCCTCAATGTCACTTGTGCCCTCTGTATTTTCCTTGCAGTCTTATGGAACAATGGTTGTCCTGACATGAATTGCCTTCAGAAACAGATGAATCCGTTAACTTATGTAGGTGTGTCCTAGGTATTTGATACACATTGTAATAATGAAGTGCATGATAAGTTACCTTCTTACTTCTCTTTTCAGTCACTGTGCCTACTTCATAGGGATCACAATAATCTTTAACTAATTAGAGAGCAAGCTTCTCACAAATAGCAATTAAGCATTTTATAATGTTTCAATTTAGTTATTATAGGTGTCTGCCCTTCCTATTACAGAGAACAAGGGCAACATGTGTGGGGAGGAAGAGCAAGCAAATTCCAGGAAATGAAAACACATCAAAGGCTTTTTAACAATATCTGTTCAAAAAGCTATTTAATGTGGTCTAGTGGATCAGTCAAATCATATTAACTTTTTTTTTCATTAGCCCAACTCCTGGTTATGTCTACTGTCAACCTCTGTTTTCTACTACTCACTGTAGGTCCTTCCAGTCAAAAGGGTGACTCAGCATACACCCAAGAAAACATCACCTTAACCATAAGAACATAACTAGTGCCATACTGGATCAGACCGATAGACCATCGAGCCCGGCACCTGTCTCCGACAGTGGCCAATCTCGATTGCTTTGAAGAAGTACCTAACAGGTTATAATGGGGCAACCCATTCCCTATTACTCAATCCCAGCTCCCAAAAGTAAGAAGTTACATTCCCCAAACCTACCTGGTTAATAGCTGCTAATGAACCAGAAACTTGTCCAATCCTTTCTTAAACTCAGCTATAATACTGGCCTTGACTACATCTTCTGGCAACAAATTCCGCAATTTAATTGTGCGCTTAGTGAAAAAAATACTTTCTTTTATTTGTTTTACATACCAATACTATTATTATTATGGATAACCATTGTTCCATAAGGCTGCAAGGAAAATACAGAAGGCATAAATGACATTGAGTGCACTGGAAAGATAGAGGGGTCTCATTCTGCATTCAAATCAGATGGTTGAGAATGTATGTGCCCTGATCTTCCTCTCTGCAGAGAAGATGCCATGAGGACCACGATGAAAGGGGCTATCCGTAGTGAGTTGACAGGACTGTGTTAGGAACAAGACAATTAGAAAGTTGGTTGAAACAGTCAACTAATATTACCCATTAATTTCATGGAGTGTGTCCCCTAGAGTTCTAATACTACTAAAGAGGGTAAATAACTGTTCCCTATTAACGTGTTCCACGCCACTCATGATTTTATAAACTTTTATCATATTCCCTCTCAGTTGACTCTTCTCCAAGATGATGTTTGTTGCCCTTCTCTGTACCATTTCTCTTTCCATTATATCTTTTTTGAGATGGGGTGACCAGAACTGCACACATTCGAGGTGCTTTTGCACCATCGATTTATATAGTGGTATTATGATATTTTCAGTTTTATTCTCTAGCTCTTTATGAATAATTCCTAATATTTTGTTTGCTTTTTTGACGGGCACCACACACTGAGCTGAGGATTTCAATGTATTGTCCACAATGACTCCAAGGTCCTTTACCTAAGTGGTAACTCCTGATTTAGAACTTAGCATTGCGCAGGTACGGTGCGCCCCCTAGGACGTCAGGGACAGTGACCCTCCTGGCCCAGGGCTCCTCCGATCACGCTGCTGCATTCAAAATAAAATAATAATTAAAAAAACCTGCTGCTGCCTGGCCGAACACAGGGTACAGAAAGTTGCTACCTTCTAAACAAGGTTCTTTGAGACAGCTCCTCACATTCTCACCACTGGGTGAGAATGTGAGGAGCAACCCAGTGGTGAGAATGTGAGGAGCCTCTCCCGGAAGAACCCACAGTCTGAGGAGCTGGCGGAGGCGGAGCTAGCCTCCGAGTCTGGGCCGGCTGGGGTACACAGTGATTGGCTCCTCCTATTGGCTCAGCTGGGCTCGGCAGGGACAACTGGAGGAAGGAAGCCTTCAGGGACAAAAGAAAGGTGCCCCACCCAATATGCGATATGGGCAGCTAGAAGCACCATCCATATCACATAGAGGGAAAATAGCAATGATTTAATAGTGCCTCTTTGGGCACGATTTCATTGCCAGGATCACGTCAGCGCTAAAATCCATGCCTGGGCATCACAGTAGGCGCCCAGGTCACAGGACTCACCTCAGGGCTGACTGTGGCTGTGTCGGGTGAGCTTGAGAGCTGCCACACAGCTCCTAAGCGGAGCTACAGGGCAGCAGCGCGTTGCCTGCAGTCATGAGACAGGGGCCTGTACCTACCTTGAGCTGGCTCCTCACTCAGTGTTTCTGCCTGTGTGTGACCTGCCGGCTGCCTGCCTCAGTGCCTCCCTCCTTCCATCCTGCTGCTGCTTCTGTCTCCAGTTCCTTCTCTCCTGACTGATTCTGGTGAGTGATCTGCCTTGTTGGGGGCTCTTTTGCTCCTGGGGTGCCTGGGGGGGAATGGGATTGAGTGGGGGGCAGAATGGGGGTCTGGGAGTGGGTGAGATCATGGAACCGAGTGGGGTGGTGGCAGAATCATCCAGAATGGGAGCCTGGGAGGTGGGTGGGATCATGGGATTGAGTAGGGGACAGAATGAGTGCCTGGGGGTGGGTGGGATCATAGGATTGACTTGAGTGGGGGGCAGAATGCAGGCTTGGGGGTGGGATTGGGTGGGTGTGGGTAGAATGGGGACTCTTGGAGGGGGATTTGTGCATGCAATGGTTGGTGGTGGGAAGGACTGTAAAGGCACTGTACAATTGAAGGGGCAAATGGAGAGCACTGGAATACTGGAATTCCAGTACATTGCACTACATTGCATAGAATGTAAAAGGCAAAAATATGTTTATATACTGTCCTGTACATCACGTGAACATTCAAAACCATGTTAAAAGCTAAGATTTCTTCCAGAACCCCAAAAGCAATGAGGTTTTTAATATAGTAGATTTAAACTGGTGGTCTTTACAAAGAATGCAGCCCATTACTTCTTCATTAACTGACTTTTGTGCTTAGTTTACTTGCAATTCAGATGTTAGATACAATCATATGTCAACAGCTCATCTTTTGTTTAGTGTTTTAAAATTGCTGCAGACAAGGGCACATAGAATAAGTATGGAGCTTTGCTTTTCAATCACTGACACCAAGTAAGCAATGTTCAAGCTGATGCAAGAAGATATCATGATTGCTTTATATCCTATGGATGAAATAGAGAATTACTAGGCTTCACTATTCAAACGTTTCCTGAAAAGTCAGATACTCTATATCAACAGGCTCCCCCTTATCCATATGCTTGTTCACACCCTCAAAAAATTCCAATAGTTTAGTGAGGCACAACTTCCCCTGCTAAATCCATGTTGACTCTTCCCCATTAAGCCATGTTTATCAATAAGCCCCATAATTCTGTTTTTAATAACAGTTTCCACCATTTTGCCTGGCACTGACATCAGGCTGACCGGTCTATAGTTTTCAGTATTGTCTCTGGAGCCCTTTTTAAATATCGGCATTACATTTGCTAACCTCCAGTCCTCAGGTACAGTGGCAGATTTTAGCGATAGGTTACAAATTAACATTAGTAGGTCTGCAAGTTCATATTTCAGTTCCTTCAGAACTCTGGGGTGTATACCATCTGGGCCCGCTGATTTGTTACTATTTAGTTTGTCAATTTGCTCTAGAACCTCTTCCAGATTTGCATTGATCTGTGACAGCTCTTCTGATTCATCACCTACAAAGAACAGTGCCGGCATGAGTATTTCCTAGGGGCGGGAAAACCGGTAAATCCGGAATCCGATAATGCCGGTACCGGGCGTACCGGCATTATCGGATTCGACCCGGTAAATCCGGTCCGGTTACCGGATTCCGGGTACCGGATTTTTTTACATTGCAGCCATTTAAAA
>QEPC01003632.1:3009816-3030215 GCA_003113815.1 Sphenodon punctatus | reverse complement strand
CCCTGAGCTTGAGGTTCCCCGCCCCTGCACTAAACTCTTCCTTGGTCATGCAAATAGGACTTAGCAGTGGTTATCTGACTGGAGAAGACACTCCCTCCTAACCCATCAATTTATTCACTACTAGACCATCTGTGCAATGGGTGCTGTATGACTAAGAGAGAACAGCTGGGCCTATTGCTTGTAAAACGTATATGAACAGTCTCTAGTTGCATGATCTGTGAGCTGCTGTGCTGGTGAATTCCAGAGACATGGTCTGGCGGGTAGAGCTGTCCCTTCTGTTTGATCTAACTTGAACAGTTATTAATTTCACCAAGAGGAGTTGGTGGACTTTGCCTAATCCAGGAACATAAAGAGGAAAAGTCAAACCCTGTGACATCAGTCAAGTCAGCATTTTGAGAGAGGAAACCTAGACCCTGTGTACATGGCAGCAAATTCCAAATGTTCCAGAATCATGAGCTGGGTCCTGAAAATCATGAGATTCATTTTAAAAAAGCATTAAAAATTGATTTCTTTTCCCAGGGCCTTTGGGTTTGGAGCCTGAAGTCACATGGATCTGCCCCACGTCCGTGTGTGCATGCACTCATCTCTACTCCCTTACCCTGAAGTCTGATTTTCAGTGTCTAAGAATAGGAACCAGATATAGAAGTCAGATCCAGGAACTGGAAAGAAGCCAAATAAAAACTTGCCATGGGCCACATTTAGCCCCCAAGCCTAAGGTTCCCTGCCCCTGGTGTAAGGAAAGGAAAGCAGGGCTGGGTGAGGGATTACAAATGCAGCACTATCTGTGTGGCTTACTAGCTAGGCTTTTGGTTTATTATACTGTTTCCTAAAGTCTTCTGCCCCATGCTGCCTCTTCTAGTCATGCACTCCTCTCTCTCAACTGCAACTGAGGTGGGGTGGAAATGAGGAAACTGTTTGGGTTCTTTCATGCATACAAGACTGAAGTTCACACTGAAGCTTTCCCCATAGCTAGACATTTATAGGGCCTTTCCCCTGGTAGGGTGGATTCTCTGGTGTTACTGAGGGATGAGCTCACCCTGCAACATTTTTCAGTCAGATCACATGTAAGGATTCTCCCCGTGTGGATTCTCTAATGTATATCGATTGTCCCAGCTTCTCCTGAAGCTTTCCTCCCATCCTTGGCACATTCAGGGTTTCTCTCCTGTGTTCTTTATAAAATAGTAAATTTAAAAGTGAAACAAATCACACACACATATAATGCCCCCTTATTTAAAACAGGCTTGAAACCTTGACCTGCCAATTGTTTTCTCTCGCACCCGATCTACAGGAGCAAATGCTGGTTTTCCCTTTTTGTATTTTTCACAGAGCTTTGCATTTTGCTCACCATCGTGTAATTTTTTGTTCTGCATACATGGTGTTTTTTTTCATTCATTGTGTGCTCTATTCCATTGATCATGTAAGTATGAAATTTTAATGCTAGCCCCACCTCGTCGGCCCCACCCACTGCCCTGCCAACTTAAAAGTCCACCAGCCGCCACTGCAATCAAAACTTAATGCAGAAAAGACTGAAGTGCTGGTGCTGGCCTTGTGACCTGAAGGGGGTTGGGAGATTGTGACACCTGGCACTGATGGAGTCTAGCCTTCTTTGTTGACTCAGGTTCACTGCCTAGGGGTGCTCCTGAATCCATCACTGCATCTAGGACTTCAGGTTGTAGCAGTTGCCAGGAGATGACTGCAACCATTTCTTTTGGAGGTGGCCACCGTCATCCATGCATTTGTAACCACAAGGCTAGACTACTGAAATGAGCTCTATGTGGGTCTGCCCTTTAACACTATTTGTATGCTGCGGCTGCTTAAATCACACCTTTTGACAGAAGAATGGGTCACTAGAGACGCATTACACCAGTGCTCCAGAGTCTGCACTGGCTTCCAATAGTGTTGCAGGCACAATTCAAGGTGCTGGATTGGCCTATAAAGCCCTAAATGGCTTGGGTGTACATATCTAAAAGACTGCCTTTCCCCCTATGTTCCATAGTAATGCCTAAGGTCAGATAGGGACCTCTTGCAAGTTCTATTAGCGTGCCAAGTCCATTTGGCAAGGGTGCACAGAGAAGTGTTCTCAGTGGCTGCTCTGTAACTCCCTTCACCTGGAGGTTTGCCAAAGCCCAAGCTGAGGATTTTCTGGAGGTTATGAGAGACCTATTTATTTGACCAGGCATTTTACAAGTGGGGATAGAGGCTAGGGGGTTGCTTTTACAAAAATCTTTATATTTTTGTACAATATGTATTTCGTAGGATTTATTTTGTGGATTATTTTATGTTTTATATCTTACACTTTCTGAACCTCCAGGATAGGGCAGGTTAGTAATCTAAATAAATAAAATAAAAAGTTTTTATTTAAAAAACCCCCCATGAATTTCTTTGAAAAAGTAAACAAACTCAGGACCACCAACATTGTTTTGTAAAATTGGAAGTTTGATGTGTGTGCGCAGAGAAATTGTTTTACCCTCAGAGCTTAAATGTATTATAAAAACTGTAGAAAAACATCAGACTTTTCTTACTAATAGCAATTGGACACAGACAGGAAACACTCAGGAAACACTGTCTTGTACAGTTGTGGATTTTCATGTGCTGTTTTCAGTTTAAATGGTTTTGCATTGTTATTTCATTGTTTTTACATGGTATTTCAGTATCTGATTGTTATTTCTGAAGATCGCACATGCCCTTAGGGAAGAAAGAATCAATATGGCACTATACAAGCTAATCCCTTCGGGCACACAGAAACCAAACAGTTGTACTTGATCTATTTTTTGCATACGTTTTCTTTGTTAGCATTTAGAGAGTAAAAATGTTACCTGTCAGTAGGTGTGTGTAAATGAACACCAAATTGGAATTTCATTATGAAAGAAAATACTCTTCAGGTGCAGTGGTACTTCTTTTCTCTTGCTAATATGGACAGAATCAAAATGGACATGTTTAAAAACAACCCTCCACATCTGCAGATCCTGAAAAGACTATTTAGGTAGGGCTATGAAGGCTTATGTTTCTTTGTACTAGGACTGATCAGCTACCTGTTTTAGAATATGCTCTGTTTGTGTAAAACCTCCTGTTTTTCAGTTTGGAGACCTGAAAATCCAAGGATGCCTGTAAGAGAGTCTATATTTATATGTCTGTCACCTTTGCCTGTATCAGAAAAAATGTGCCAGGCTTGCAAACAAAAATATTGATCAAAGTGACATCAAACGCACCATCCTCATTTCTGTGGAACCAAATGACTAGGGGGAGAGATGGTCATAGAATAAAGATCCTTGTCACCTTAGCTGCCTTTTATTCTGGGGCTTGTTTGAAGAATAATCATTGCCTCAGACATCTTAGGGGTTGATTCCAACACCGTTGTGCTTTCAATATTCTTTCAGCTGGCAGCAGGATTTCAACCACCAGTTTTTCTTCAATTAGGGGAGGGACCGTGAGATTAATTTAATGAGCTTAGGTGTGTGTCTTGCTACTGCAAATGTAATCTTCTTACTCAGGGCACAGCAGCTGACTTGGGCATTAGAAAGAAAATTATTATTCTCCTATGCTTGGAAAGGCATCACTCATTCCCACCCCTTTCTTTCAAGGAACAGGTATGGCTCAGATGGAGCACAGGCAAATGGCTGCAAACAAGCTGGAATGTTGGTTTGTCTGTCCTGAACCCGTCACATATGGCAAATGATTCTGAATGAGGAAATCCTTTTACAGTTGGAGTTTCTACTATAATTCTCACATCTCTCCTCTAGCTGCTTGTTTTTGTCTTGCTTAAAATGGAGACTGATGATCAGAGAAATTTAGTATGATAAAAGTGTCAACTAATGTCTGTGATGGAGATGCCACAATTTTTCATACTGATTTTATAGACTAAGAACTGATTCCTCACCAGGAGGCTTCAACAATATTAGCAGGTGAAATGTTCACCAGGACAATGCTCCAGCATGCCATAGGTTCCTCCAAGAACTCGATGCAAAGTTCTTTGGATGGAGTAAGCATAACAACTGCATATTCTAAATACTTCAAGATGACTGTCTTGGCTAGCCTCAGTCTAACCTGGACTCATTTTCACCGCTTCACACCCACACTACAAACTTATGGCTTATTTTAATATTGAAAGCATCCAAGGAATAAATATATTATTTACATCATGTCATATGAAATATATTGCATGACAATATTAAGGTATATACAACTAAGTATAGTACATGCAAGAGTATCTTAACAGGTCATACATTTCCCTTTAAAGGGTTAAACTATTTTACATTGTTGAATTGTGAGCAATTCCCTCACCCCCACTTTGTGGTCTAATGCATTTTAAAGAGTAACAGCAGCCCCTTAAGCTTTGCAGATCTCAATAAAATTGATTCAGTCTGTTTGGCTACATTGCTTCTTTCTTCCAGAGGCTGAAATCCTGGCCGTCTCCACAATTGTTGTGTACTGAGTTTGAGCAAAAACTAGTTCCTTTTCTATAACATGTGACACAGCTATGGCCTTGTCACCAAATTAAATTCATTTTCAATTGTTCCAAAAACGTCATCACAGATGATCCGTCTAGTCTCTCCCTTACGACACAGAAATTAGAGCAGATGTTCGGTCTGAAACTCTGCATGTTGACTTAAAAACAAAATAAAAACCCCGCTACTAAAAATGAGAAGCTAAACAGCAGGGTAAAGTTACACTATTTCTAGATTTGGACAGCAGAGAGTATACTGTACTTGAGTAGGTTTCTCCGCTTTAAATCTGGTGTGCATAAAATCTCCTTTCCATCTTTTATAAACTTTACCACCAGTGTTTGGTGTTTTGTTATAATATAATACCACCTAGTACTTTTCTTCTGAAAGTGCTTTACAAAGATAGGAAACATAATACTGCATATTCCAAATACCTGTCTAAATACCAGAACATTAAGTGATCTGGAAAAGGGAGTCAAGAGTGAGGTGACCAAATTTGCAGATGACACTTATTCAAGGTAGTTGGTAGTTAAAACATGAGCAGACTGTGAAGAATTACAGGAGGATCTTGCAAGACTGGGTGACTGCGTATCTAAATGGCTGATAAAAATTAATGTGGACAAGTACAAAATGATGCACATATTTATATTTCTTTCTTTCTTTCTTTATATAAACATTTTTACTCCACTCCCTCCTGCACACGGCAGCTCGGGGCGGCATACATCATACTCATAATAATAACATCAGTTAATATATCAAAAAACAATTAAAACACAGTAAAAATGTAAGATGGACACAGCATTCAGGCAAAAACAATAAAACAATAAAAATCCTCCCACCACCTACACCCCCCTCCCTGAAGGCCGGCGGAACAGCCAGGTTTTACAACATCTACGGAAAGAGGGGCGGTCTGGGGATATGCGAGCCTCCAACGGGAGGGAATTCCACAGCCGAGGTGCGGCCACCGAGAACGCCCTTTGTGCTGTCGCCACCCGGCATACCCAGGGGACTTCAAGCTGGGCATCCCCAGCCGACCGTAAGGGCCGCAAAGGAACCCGGGGTCTGAGGCGGTCTCGCAGGTAACCAGGACCCAAGCCGTTTAGGGCTTTATAAGTCAAACAATACCTTGAATTGGGCCCGGAAGATAATAGGCAGCCAGTGCAGAGTGCGGAGCACAGGTGTAATGTGCTCACAGCAGCCCGCCCCTGTCAAGAGACGGGGCGCCGCACTCTGAACTAGCTGTAACCTCCGGACCGTCGTTAAGGGCAGCCCCACATAGAGCGCGTTGCAGTAGTCTAGTCGAGAGGTAACGAAAGCATGGATGAGGTGGCCAGATCCGAGTCTGAGACATACGGCCACAGTTGTCGCACCAGATGTAGTTGGTGAAATGCTCCCTTTGCCACAGTCTCCATCTGACAATCCAGGCAAAGTTATGGGTCAAGGAACACCCCAAGACTACAAACCTGAGTGGCCAAAGGGGGGCAGACCCCGACAATGACGGGAGCCAAACACCCCTCCGCCCTCCCCACCAACATCACCTCCGTCTTGTCAGGATTCAACTTCAGACGGCTCGCCCTCATCCAGTTCCCCACAGCTGTCAAGCACCGGGTGAGCACCGAGACTGACGGACCTGGATCACTTGAAAATGAGAGGCAGAGCTGCGTATCATCGGTGTATTGATGACATTGCATGCCAAAACCTCTCATGACCTCACCCAAGGATTACATATACACGTTGAATAGGAGAGGGGACAGAATAGAACCCTGCAGAACGCCACACGTGAGATTCCGGGGAGATGATGTACATTCCCCGAGAACCACCTGCTGCGTTCTCCCTGCCAGAAATGAGCAAAACCATTCAAGAACAGTTCCATTCACCCCGGCCCAGTCCCGCAGCCTCACCACCAACAACTCGTGATCAACGGTATCGAACGCTGCCGACAGATCCAGTAAGATCAAAATTGTGGATCTGCCCTGATCTAATTCATGGTGCAGGTCATCAACCAAGGCCACAAGTGTAGTCTCTGTGCCAAACCCAGGGCGAAAAGCAGACTGCGAGGGATCAAGAAAACCGATCCGGTCCAGGTGCTCCTGTAACCACCGGGCCACCAACCGTTCAATAACCTTCCCTAAAAAGGGAAGGTTAGAGACTGGTCGGGAAATCAATGCTCAAAGATGACTTCTTGAGTAGCGGCCGTACCACCACCTCTTTAAGATGGCTTGGCACCCTTTCCTCCCTAAGGGAGGCATTGATCACCCCCGCCAGCAACGGTCCTAATGTCTCCCGGGTGGCCTTCACCAGCCAGGACGGGCACGGATCTAATTCACAATTCCTCCTTCTTTGTTTTGCTTAGCAATGCTTGTTAGTCGATTATTATTATTATTATCTTGCGATATGTGACTTATTGCTCGCACTTGTTGTTTTATTGTTTGTTAGTATGGTATCATTTTGTACTGTTAGTCTATCTAGTTTATGTAATTTATCTTATTTGTATCTGTGTTTGTATTTGTGTTTTTATTTCTTTTAAAGGCTATAGCGGAAGCTTAAAGCCGTAATAAATAAGTAAGTAAGTAATTCACAACATGTGGCCTGGACTGTCCCAAGAGCATCCGCCACATCAGCGGGCGACACCCACTGAAACTGATTCCATAACCACCGACAGGGTGGGGCTTCCTGTACCTTGGATTCGTCCACTGTCACTAATGCAGCATTGAGATCGTAGTGAATCTGAGCGATTTTATCTGCAAAAAAGTCAGCAAACATGTCACAGCGGGCACTGGAAAATTCCAGTTCCAAGTGGAGAGAGGCCGGATTGACCAGCCCCCTGCATCACCCGGAAAAGCTCCGCTGGACGCGACTTCGCAGACGCAATAAGGGTAACAAAGAACTCTTTCTTTGCTACCCGTATTGCAATGGCATACGCGCTTAAACTGGCTTTATGCTGCAATAGGTCCGTTTCAGCACGAGTTTGACGCCACCGTCGCTCCAACCGCCATCCATCCTGCTTCATTCGGTGAAGGTCCTCCGTGAACCACGGTGACCTCCGTTGTCGGCCCTCTGGAAGCGGACGCTTGGGAGCCGTTTGATCAATAGCCTCAGCCAACAAGTTGTCCCAGAAGGCAACGAGGTCATCGAGTGAATGATCATCAAGATCAGAAGGTATTTCCCCTAGAACATTCCGGAACCTCTCTGGTTCCATAAGTCTCCAGGGGCTGGCCCAACAAATTGGTCCCAGGGGCAGACATGTACCAGGAGACTGGTTTGGAGGAGGTAATGATCCGTCCATGACAGGGGTAAAACCATTACAACCCCCACCACCGGATCCCCCGCCTCAAGGCCTGTGCAGATCAAGTCAAGGGTATGTCCCCCCTCGTGCATCGGGCCCACTACTCTCTGAGACAGTCCCATGGTTGTGATGGCATCCACAAACTCATGCTCTGCTCCCCACAACCCGGCATCGGTGTGGATATTGAAATCCCCCAAGACCACAGTCTTCGGGGATTGCAAGACCACCTCCGATACCAGTTCTGCTAGTGCGTGTAGGGATGCTGCGATACACGTGGGTGCACGGTACACCAAAAGCAGCCTTAATTTGTCTCCTGCCAAATCGACCATGAGGTGGACCCCCCCCATGCCCGAAATGGTCTGCACCGAATACCTCCTCATAGTCCATGTATCCTTAAAAACAATGGCTAAACCACCTCCCCATCCCTCTGACCTGGGTTGATGCTGTACAGAGTACCCGGCTGGAACAAGGTTAGCCAGTACAGGCCTCATTGTCCGGCCAGGTCTCTGTAATACATATGAGGTCGGACGCTTGATCCAGAATCCTCGCATTCAACAGCAGCAATTCCAGGGGCTCCTCTGATCCTGATCCCTGTATCACCTGCCAGGGGGCCTGTGTGAGGGACAGGAGTTAAGCACCATTTAAAAATGGGCATGGCTGGGGGGCGGGTCCATGTGTGCGCTACGAGGAGCGCTGATGGATGTCCTGTGAGTAGGGGGAGATTTACACGGGCCGGGATTGGTGTATGCTGCATGTGTGCCCCCACCCACGCACTGTCCACTCCTGCCCGCACAAAGCATCCCGCAGATTTTTCCTCGATGCTCTGTGCATGGGCATGAGTGGAAGCGTACCCACTCACGCCATCCTCAGACGGGCGCTGGGATGGGTTAGAGTGGGTGGGTGCATCCTGTTTAAAAATGGCCATAGGGAAAAACAATCAAAATTATATGTACACAATGTTGGGTTCTGTTTCGACTCAGGAAAAGGACCTTGGAGTTGTGGACAATACATTGAAATCCTGAGCTCAGTGTGTGGTGGCCGTCAAAAAAGCAAGAAGAACGTTAGGAATTATTCGTAAAGAGATAGGGAATAAAACTGAAAATATCATAACGACAACATATAAATCTATGGTGCAACCGCACCTAGAATACTGCATGCAGTTCTGGTTGTCCCATCTAAAAAATGATATACTCGAAATAGAAAAGGTTTAGAGAAGGACAACAAAAATGACAAAGGGTATGAAACAGCTCCCCTATGAAGCGAGGCTAGATAGGTTTGGGGTTCTTCAGCTTGGAGAAGAAATGTCTGAGAGGAGATATGATAAAATATCATAAAATCATGTTTATAAAATCATGAGTGGTGTGGAACGAGTAAATAGAGAAGAGTTATTTGCCCTCTCAAATAGTACTAGAACTAGGGGACATGCCATTAAACTAATGGGTAGCAGATTTAAAACAAATAAAGTATTTTTCACTCAACCCACAATTAAAATGTGAAATTTGTTGCCAGAAGATGTGGTCAAGGTCAGTAGTATAGCTGGGTTTAAAAAAAACGATTTGGCAAGTTTCTGCACGATAGGTCCACTAGCAACTATTAGCCAGGTAGGTTTGGGAAATGTAACTTCTTCCTGTCGGGAGTGAACAAGGAATGAATTGCCCGTTGTGACCTGTTGGGTGCTCCTCCCAAGCAGCTGAGACTGGCCACTGTTGGAGACAGGATGCTGGGCTCGATGGACCATTGGTTTGACCTGGTATGGCACTACTTACGTTCCATTTTAATAATGAAATCATTCAGAGAATCTAGTGTCCTTCAAGAGCCTATTACTCGAACTCTGCAACAATAGTGTGATTAAAACTTGGCTGAAATGTGGTAACATAGAAACACCAAACATATACAATATTGTACACAAAGTACGCTTTAAAATGGGGATATGGTACCTTTTACCTCCCATGAACCACTGAACCACTCTGAGAATAGTACAAGCTCTGTGGGCCAGATAGGAGTTGGGTACAGGGGAGGGCTCAGGATGGAGGATCATACATTTTTGCCATGGATCCATCCCCTATCCTGCACCCTTCCTCTCAGCTCACTCCTTCAGTACTTTAGGGTAGTGACTGGATTTGTGAACCAGATCCAAAAATTAGAAAGGAGGCAAAAAACAACCACCAAAAAAATAACAGCCATGGCCCATACTTGCCCCACAGGCTGCAGGTTCCCCACTCTTGCGTTAAAATATTATGTATTTCTCAACTGAGGTTCTAACAAAGCTATTAATCATTTATCTTCAAATGCACCTAGAGGCACAAACTTCAATGGGTTCCTATATGGTGCTGCATTTGTACCAGCATTAAAAACGACAATTTCCTGCATCAAACAGCTCATAGACTACATTAAACCAAATGGTGAAAACCGGTCGAGGCAAATGACAATCTAAATTAAATCTACATAACTCGACAGAACTCCTGAACAAACCTCACTCATTTGCTTTTTCTACTTGATGATGACACAGTTTCTTGGTTTTATCCATTTTAATTTTGCACTAGAGCTGAAACTTGGTCCTTGGTTTTATTCAGAATTTACCAGAGATTTTGTTCCCAATTTCTGAGTTCCCAATTTCTGAATTTCCAGGTACCAAGTACCCAGAAAACTTTGGAAACCTCAATTGAGTAATGGAGACACCATTATGCACATGTCCAGAGTGACCCAGTACTACTGTTCACATTCTCTTTGCTTATCAGGTGATAGGAAGAGACCAAGCTTTTATGTTATTAACTTCACATTTAGGGAAAGTGTAATGGGGAACTTGCCAAAAGTACAATAGCTGAGTTTCCCCCTCCCTAAAGAGATGCATGTCCAAAAGGATGGATTGTAAAAACAGTGTAACATCTTTTCAGGTCATGGGGAGTGACTCAAAAATTCAGTAACTCAGCTCCAGTATTTACTGTTTTGTTTTTCTATTGTCAGGGACCCTTGTTACCCTAGAGAAACAAATTATTATTTAGGGAGCTGAAAAGTACTTAAAATAGCTTACAAAGTGCCCCTTTTCCTCTCCAGCATGTATCTGAACCATTAATGTGCATGCAAGAGGCTAGAGTTTGCTCTAATTTGCATGCAAGCACAAATAGCCCCTTGCATGCAAATTAACAGTTCAGATACATGCTGGGGAGGAAAAGGGGCAATTTGTAAGCAATTTTCAGCTCCCTGGCAGGGGCATAGGGTCCACTGATAGAACCCGGCATAAAGCGGGGGGCCTCTAGGCACCAAGGGGCCTGCTGCCTGGCCCCGAGGGTGCAGTCACACACCTCGGCTGGGCTGGAAGAGGCCCAGGTGCAGGGCACCACCACATCATGGGGGGGAGGGGGAGGGAGTACTCATCCCTCATCTGCCTCTGCCTGCTAGTAGTGCTGCAACAGCAGCCTGGGACTGGGAGATAAAATTGTTTGTAAACAAACTCCTCCTCCTCATGTAAGTGATCAAAAGGTTGTTGTCTTGTAAAGAAGGTTCTCCGAGATGGCACAGAACATTCTCACAACTGGGTTGTGCATGCTCATCCTATTCAAATAACAAACCACGTGATGGTCTCGAGCTCTTCTAGCATAAAAAGCACTCTCCCCCTCAAAATGATAATTCCCTCTAACCCTTTCTATGAATATAAGAAAATTCCATATGGGGCTGGAAGGATGGGTGTTTGGAGCCATCTCAAAGAACCTTGTTTACAAGGCAGCAACCTTCTATGCTTCTTCGAGTGGCTCCTCACAGGCCATTTTTACATGGCTCTGCCAGGTTGGGGGGGTCCGTAGGTGCCGGTGCATGAGGGGGGCATGCACATGGCCGCACATACATCCGCACTCACCCCCCACTCATCTGCACCCACGTAGCAACCACAATTTTCCATGGTTCCTCTGTGTGTGGGGACAAATATTAGTGGGGATTCGTGTTAGGCGGGCGCATGCATGTAACCCCAGTCACTGCAAGCACATGAGCCGCATCATTCACATGGGGCTCCCCCACCCATGAACACGTAGAAATCTGCGTGTTCATGGGTGGGAGAGGCTCGTGTAAAAAGGGCCACATTCTCACAACTGTCTTACTTACTTCCTATGAAGTAGGAATTTAGGATGTAAAGCAATACCTATTCTATCTTGGAAAATCTGCAAATATGGTTCTGAGATTATTATGGCTGATATTTCACTATAATGTCTTTAAACCCCCACCCCATAACCAGCTCATTTGTGCCTCCCATCTAATCAATTCATGCTGCCCCAGGGGTGCAAATGAAATGGTTATGGGTGGGAGGCAACATGAATTGATTATATGTGGGGCGTGGCGCAAATGAACTGGTTATGGGGTGGACGCAGTGTGAATTGATTATGGGGACACAACTGAACTGGTTATATATATGTCTCTTTTCATGGCAGAATGCGCTTAATAGGCTGGCTGCATTTTGGGTGTTGTGTGTTTGATAGCAGCGCCCTCAGGCTCGCCGAGCCAGGTGGTGCCCCTAGACCTACCAGAGGGACACAAAGAGGGAGGCCCATCTTGACTTCTTGGCCAGGGGCCCATTGCACCCTAGCTACGCCGCTGCTCTCTCTGGACAATAGAGAATTTATTTCTTGGGGGAAATAAGGATTCCTGATACCAGAAAAACAATACAGTAAAAACTGGAGCGGAATTATTGAACTTTTGGGTCGCTCATGAGTTGCCATGACCTGTTGCGCATGTTACCTGTAACCAGCTAACAGTGTTTTTACAATTTGTCCTTTTGGATATTCACCTCTTTAGGGAGGGTGACGCTCCCCATTGCATTTTCTTTAAATGTGAGTTTAATTAAAGTGTTTCCAAATTCCAAAATTCAGTCTGGATTTTTGAGTTCTGATTTCCAGGTACCCAGAAGAAGTACCAAATACCCAGCTACAGTACTTGGAACTCAATCCGAGTATTCAGATTGCCTATTCAGTGTAGCCCTATTTTGCACTTGACCTGTGAATTGCCCTTTCAGTTGAGGCATGATCTCAAATTCTGGAAGCCCAACCAAAAACAAACAAGGTAACTGAAGGAAACTCTACCTAAATGATGCTTTAATGGAGAAGGTATGTGCCTGCAGTTTGTCAGTTAATGAGGAAGTTCAAAATATATTTTGAACAAGGCATAACTTTGGTAAATATCAAGTATAATGGAAAATACTCATGTTCTGTGTTGGAAATGGAAGCCCTAAATTTTCCCTCCTGGGTGGTCAAAGGATTTATTGCAAGGCCTTGGGCTACTCATGTAACCTTTTCCTAGTTCCCCCACGGGGAAGGGGCCTGTCTATAATTATGACTCTTCAGCACCAAGTACATTGCGGTTGCTACTACTACTACAAATGCACCTGCAGAACCAACTGTTAAGGTTTCTAATATCCCTTGATATTTGTCCTTCATTTTCGCCCTTTGTTTTCTAATTTCACAAAGTAGTCAAAGGTCAGAACACTCAAGGTGGCAAAGTTACTCATGCAATGTTCACTCAGCCATGTTATACATACACAGCATTTTCTTCTGTTCCTGTTTTCCTTTTTAAGCACAGCTCTTAATTTACAGTATTGTTTATTTAAATTTTTATCCCTTCGTATCCCAAAGGTTTATGTAAAGTATGTACTAAAATCATGAACCGCAGGGAAACCACAGTGAACATGGGTCCTGGACTAAAATAAATAGTATACACATGATTGCTGAATCAGCATTGTGGGAGCAGTCTTAGCTTCTGTAACGTTCTAACTTAAATGCTTCATGTGTCAATCTGAAGGGCGGAGAAGGGTTGTGGGGGATGGTGTGAGGTTGTGGAGTGTTTTATGTTTCTTTATTTATGCTTTATGTGTATTTTTGGTATTTTATTATTGTAAGCCACCCTGAGCTGCCTTTGGTGGGAAGGGTGGGGTAAGAAATTTCAACAAGCAAACAAACAAACAAATACATCTTAAGAGCACTGACAATTTTTTTGTACTAGTCTACTTCTAGCAAATTGTAGTACCTCTGGAGAAACCGATAACTTATATTGCCCATTCTTTGCATAAAATCTGTTTATATGTACACTTCCTGCAATTGTTTGAAATGTATTTCCATCCCTCAGATGGTTTTCAGACAATTAAACATCAAATAATCAGATTGAATAACAAACTTTCTAAATTAAAATCATTCAAAATTCAAAACTACAATTTCTAACAGCTGAAAATAGAAATTTGTCCAACTACATAGAACTTAATTCCAGAAAACTCCTAGAATTAACTGTTTGAGAATTCTTTGCCTTCCAATATGATTTATTTTTTTTCATATAAAATATCTAATCACCACCAGCGTTTTCCAACAGTGCGTGGTGACCTTCTGGTGTGTTGCTAATACAATGCTAGGGTATCATAACAGACAGGGCTCCCTGCTCCTTGGCTCTGTTTCTCTTTTGCTCCCTTGGGGCATCTTCAGATGGACAAACTATCATTTGATTAGGAGAAAACTAATCTGTGACTCTTATCCAGTGATTACAAAGTGGCACCTGTTTAGACAGACATTTGTTATTCCTTGATAACTTAATTCCGGAATAGTCAGTGTGAACAGAACTTGCTGTTATTCAGGAATTAGAGTTTCTGGGATGAATTTCAATCCCATGGTGCTCTTCGTCTGTGCTCAGTGCACTGATTTCTGGGACTGAAGAAAATCTGATTTTCTTCATTTTTCTGATTTTTGAGTTGAAAAAATGGTAACTCATCCTTTTGTTCCGAGGGTATTTAAACTTGGCGCTCCGAAATGCATTGTTGAAGGATGACAGAGGTAATACGATCGCCCCATAGTCATGTGTCCCTAGATACCAGAGAGGCAGAAATGTCTAGAGACGATGTCAGGTCTTGACGTAAGACTTTGTGGAACTAATCAACGAATAGTTGACTAATCTATGATAGTCATTTAGCCAGACCTAATCAAGGCATAGTTTAACATCCGGATGTTATAAACTCTAGTAATCAAGGATTGATAACATCTGGATGTTTTTGTTATCACGTTATAACAATAACTGTTTTGCAGCGTTTAGATGGACATCTCATTCCAGAATTAAGGCTCTAATTCTGGAATAAATGTCGGTCTGAAAACGCCCTTAGTCAACAGTCCTCAGAAGGAAGGAAATGGGAGGGAAGGGATGGGCAGGCCAGGGCTGGGAGGCGAGGCAGAAAGTTGGGGCAGAGTAGTGGCAGGGAACAATTGTGGTGCTGTGGTGTCACATCACATCATGGATGAAGGCCAGAAAAGGTGGCACGAGCTTAAAAAGTGTGGGATCCACTGATCTATACAAAAATATAAATTTGGGGAAACTAGAAACATTTGGATACAGGTCAGAAAATCATCATACATAACGTTAATTTTGGCTCTCTAAAAAGCACTCTGTTGAACTGAATGGTTATATAAGTCTTTTAAAGGTCTCATTCTAGAAAGGGCATTGGTATGAAGAACTGAAATTTGTCAGTACAATGGTTATGGAGGCTTGCATGAGTTTTACACATTGATGTAATGGTAAATATATCAGAAATACAAATATGACGCTTTGAAGTCAAGAAATTACCCCTACAAAAAGTAATGCTACATATTTTGCTCCTTTCTTGGAATTTCACAGACCACTTAAAGCTTTTTAAATCTTGCATTTTATACTCAGTGCACATGCTGAGGAAGGCAGAACAGATGATGTATGCTACTTATGATATGGACTGGAAATCAAAACATTTGGAGATACCTCATGAAAGAAACACATGTTCAGCAGATCCATTTGAAATGTTTGAACATCTCTGAAATGTTAAGTTCACTCAACTCGCTCATTTTTCAGCCTAAATTTAGCTCTGTTAGATCCTAGAATTGTAGAACTAAAATTAATCAGAATCCCATTTACCTTCTGAAGAGCTCTCAGAAGCCTATGATTTTAAATTAATTTGTGCAAAGAGAAAATCTTGTCTTTTGTAAGTATACTTGAAAGTCATATAAATTGAAAATCAAGCTTTAAACCCTTAATGACCCCCTTTTCCATTAAGTCTTAAATGGAATAATTAAGCAATAACTTCTATCTAAGTTTGTGCAGCAATGAAAGTCCCACTTGCTGAGTAAACGTTGAAACGTTTAATTGACCTGTGGGAGCAGATTACTGAAAATACAGTCATATGGAATAGAAGCAATCCACTGCTAGAAGATATTTTTCCAGGTAATTAATAGTTTTGGTAATTTAAAAAGATTAAGCAGAGCTACTTACTATGAAGTGACATATGCTGTGGTGAGCAAGCTTGCTGCTGATTGGGAAAAGTTATAAAATCTGTAGCTGGACCCATTTAAGATGATAATTTGACTCTGGGAGTAATTGGACAGTGGTAAATTATTAGCCAAGAAATCAATTTAGATCCAACATGGTCTGTATGTGGAATTTCATGCAATTTTCACAGAAATGTAGGACAATGCATCTCTCTCATTGAGACTACACACGTCTGGTAGTAACCTCTTATTTTGAAAATGATGTTGATATTGAGAGACTGGCCAGGTAGACTGGAAAGAGAAAACAGAATTGATGATACAATATATTACACAGGTTAAATCAGATGCCTTTTAGAAAACTCCTTGTCAGGAGACGTAGAAGGACATTTCCCCCCCCAGATTTGAAACGTGTCCAAATATGTGGATTTCCATTGCTACAGTAACACACAAAGCTTGAAAGCTGTTGATGACATTGTCTGGAGTAAGGAGAAGCAAAGATAAGAGAATTTCAGATAAAGAGCTTTCTACTGTAAATTCACCTGCTTTCTTATAAACCTCCTCCACATTTCAAATGATAACAGGCTTAGGTCTCCTCAGGTGGTATATAACCGGTAGAAAAAGTTTTAATGATTGCTAAAATTAAGGAATTGGCTGCACTTGTGGGAAATGACACAGGCAGATACATTTCAATCATTTTTTTGGTATGCTGTGGACTCTGCCTAAGTTGAATTTAGTGGGCTGTCTACAACAGTTCAACTTACCAGAACATCAGCTTAAACAGACCTTAAAAAAATGAGTCTGTCTTCGGTACTGTCTTCGGTGCACAATGTTAAAAAACGAGCAAGCAACATTTCAAATACTGCTGAGAATCCTTATTAAAGTTAGAAACAACACTCAGCAATAAAGAAATTAATGCAGTGATTTTCACTCTTAGTATTCAATTACAAAATAATACATTTGACAAGAGAGCTACTGTGATGATGCAGAGGAGGAAGACAGTTTTCTTGCTGACAAGCTGAAAACCAGAATCCAGAAAACCAGAATCCCACCACTCCCCGTGCACGCTCTGTTAAGTGGCAGTGAACACATTTTCTTTTCATCCTGCATAAAAGGATCAAGAATCCTGCATAAAAGGATCAAGAATCCTGCATAAAAGGATCAAGAATTAGAAAGCCGGAAAACCACTAGTGCCCAAAGGGTAAAAGAAAAGTCAGAAAAAGACCAAATAAGACACAATTAAAGAAGAGTTAAAGAAGACATCATCATCAGATGATGTGGTATGAAGGTAAAGACGCCCTAACCCTCAAGAATTGATCTAAATGACAAAAAATGATCACTGCCTTTTGCACCTGACAAGAGGTGTGAAGAGCATACAATATTTGCAATTTGCTGGGCAACTATGACCTTCATGACTTCTCAAAACATCATCCTGAATAGCCCTGGTGAATTATTATATTTTCATACTCTGAATACAATATAACAGAGTACCTGGTGCTGTACTGACAGCCAGATGCTGTCTAAAAACATGCAAAAGCAAAAAAGGAAACTAGCAAAAAAGGACAAAAGCCTTGCATTATTTTGGACTTAAGATGTATAAGTGACAAGTGTTAAGTCATGAAAGAGTGAAGCACTGCCTTTATGTTTTCTCTAATTCACTAAGTTTTGTGAGCTAGCTTAAAAAAATAAAGTAAAATGCACCTGCATTGTTGCAGGGGGCTGGACCAGGTGACCCCTTGAGGTCTCTTTTATGGGAAGAAACCCCTGATGAGACATGTGGAACTATAACGTGTACTAGTATTGGCTCTCAGGTGAATAAAACTGAAATATCTGCAAGTGTGGGCATTACATTGAGTTTGACCATTATTATACAGCTGGAAACAGCTACCAGATAACTTTAGATATTAACTTTAGTAAGCTTTTGGCTGTCTGGTACATACAAATTGCTCTACTTTCAGTATCATCTGTATAATCTCTGAGATCCATTTGTGTAGTTCTTTTTTTTTAACCAGTTTAAGCATATGCACTTAAAAATTGATTTCTCCACCTTGGGGCTGATTCAAAAAGGCACAAATATCAGTTTATCTTCATTCATTTGAAGATTGCATTTTACCTTTCCACAAATCTGATGGGATTTGGAGGAGGTTGGAGTTCTTTCTTTACTAAGTAAAGACAGTTTGAGTGGTTCAAACGGATGATTCTAACCAACAGATTCCGCTGCAGGTGGTATCCAACTGCTTGTTATACACCCGTTAGTTCGTTAGTTTATTTTTAAAAATTATATCCCATCCTTTCCCCTATGCTCTAAATTATCTTATTAATTATTAGTATATTTATAATTAATATAGTTAAATGATATAATAATTAATTATATTATTAAATTATCTTTTCTTAGGCTCAGAGTGGCTCACATTTCAATTTATTAATTTTAACTATTAACATTAAACTAATTAACTCAACTAATCCTCACAACAACCCTGTGAGATAGAGATCTGTGACGGGCCTGAGGTCACCAGTGGGTTCACAGCTAAGGCGAGTCTTGAACCAGGGGCTTCGCCACACCTCCCAGTACTGCACTCTGAACCACCACACCACACCACACCGCCTCACAGTTACGGCATTTGAAATAACTTCAGTGGCACAATTTCCTTGGTTGAAAAATCATAGACCACTTGGCTAAGTATGCAGTACTTGGACTGGGAGGTAGAGGGGGCCCCCAGTTCTTGCCTTAGCCAGAAACTCATTGGGGGACCTTGGGCCAGTCACATTATTCTCTCAGCCTGACCTACCTCACAGGGTTGTTGAGAGGATTAAAAGTTGTGTTAGTTATATGTAAAGCGCTTTGAGGGCCATGGCAGGGAGGTGCTATATAAAATAAAGATAATTATTATTGTTATTTATTCTGCAGCTCCCAGATACCATAGCCCACTATAACCTTCCTTGTCCTCTATAAAACCTGGTCTGGACTCTGCTGAATCGGGCATTAAGAAGGGGCACTCCCATACACTGGCTAGGATCAGGGATTAGATCCCTGAAACACTACACTGCCGAGGGCCTTAAAGATCAGCCATGCACACACCCAAACTTGCGAGCTAAATAATTGAAAGATATAGTCTCTTTACCTCAATTCCTCCTTGATGCCAAAAGAAATTTGGTTATCAGAAAAATATCTGTTCAAAATATTTCTGAATGTTTAAAACACCAATGTAGCAATAAAAAAGCAGTTTCAATTAATAAGACAGAGAGTTTTCCAGCTGGCAAAGATGTACAGTTATCTTCACAACAAATTAATTTGTCAGGGGCTGTAAGCTATTGGATTCCTCCCAGGTTAGATTGTTGGAAATTAATTACTATTAATGGCTTACCTATGCATGTGATCTGCAGGGTAATGGGATATTGTGAATTACATAAGGATTACATATAAATATATTAATAGTTCATCTTCTTTCCTAAATAATCTTTTAGTTGACAGTTAACTGACATGTTGACATCACTCATTTATTACAAGCAACAAGAACTTTTTCAAATACATCAGAAGCAAGAAGCCTGCTAGTGAGTCAGTTGGGCCATTAGATGACAAGGCAGTAAAAGGGGCACTCATGGAGGATAAGGACATTGCAGAGAAGCTGAATGAGTTCTTTGCGTCAGTCTTCACTGCGGAGGATTCTGGAGAGGTACCCACGCTGGATCCTTGCTTTGTGTTTGAGGAATTGGAGGAGCTATTACAAATCAATGTGACGTTGGAGGATGCTCTAGGGCAAATTGACAAACTGAATACTAACAAGTCACCAGGGCCAGATGGCATTCACCTCAGAGTTCTGAAGGAACTCAAATATAAAATCACAGACCTACTGTTAGTAATTTGTAGGGGTGGGACATCAGGGCAATTACCGGCTACCGGATTTACCGGTTACCGGATTTTAAAAAACCGTATTGCCAGATTTGTACCGGTTTACCGTTACCGGATTTGTTCCATTGATTTCAATGGGGAACTGTCTCCATTGAAATCAATGAAAAAAACCCCCAAAAATCTCCCCCTCCCAGACTGTGCGGGTGGAAGGGGGGCCACCCCCCACCCACCCTGGATTAATTATTATTTTTTTAAAACCCCAAGTCCCTAGTAGTGCGGGCTCCGGGCTGCCACCGGCGACACGGAGCCCGCACCAGCAGGTACGATCCCTGGGGTGGGGGTGGGGTTTAACACCCCACCCCACCCCAGGGATCAGATCACCCTACCTACCTCCCCACCCAGGGATCGCCTACCTTGCGCTCTGGGTGGCGGTCTGACTCCGGCGGCTTCAGCACTGGCTGTGGCTGCCGACTTCAGTGCTACTAGGCCTTCTGGGGAAACCCGGAAGTTCACTGGAAGGCCTAGTAGCACTGAAGCCGGCAGCCACAGCCAGCGCTGAAGCCGCCGGAGTCGGA
>QEPC01003632.1:2933955-2973846 GCA_003113815.1 Sphenodon punctatus | reverse complement strand
CCCCCCCCCCCGCCCCCTTCCCTTTGTTGCTCTGTCTGTATGGCCCAGCCCCTTTTAATTAGTCCCCATTCCTTAATGTGTTTTTATATTTTATTTTGGAATTATTTTTTAGGTTTGGGGGTTATTTTGGTTGTTTGGTTATTTTAAATATTTTGGGATTTATTTTCTATTGGTTGCTTAGGGTTCTGGAGTATTTTGGCTGTGCTATGGGTGTGAAATGTATGGGGAACACTGCTGGATTTTACATATGAACCTTTTGATTAGGTAAGCTGGGAAAGCTGTGTCTAGCTAGTTTAATGTTTAGCATTTGGGCCCCAATTCAGCAAAAGCATTTAAGCACCTGTTTCAAGTGCTCCACTGAACAGGGCTGGAATTATTCCCAAGCACTTGATTAACTGCCTTTCTGCACTGCAACCCTTTAGTATGACTTACAACTCACCCCACCCTGAGGTTGCCAGATGTTCCTTATTTAAGGGAGGCAGGGAGCAGCCCTTATTTCAGAGCTCCGTGGAACATAGTGATCTTCCCGTATATTGGGGCTCCACAGCACCCTAGATTGTAGTGAGTGTCCAAACCCCAAAGATCCATAGAATAGAAGAGACATCCCTTATTTCAGAGACCCACAGCTCTTAGAATGGGTACCCCTTATTTTAGTCACACAGCACCATTGAACTAAACACATCCCTGTTTCAGACACCCTGTGACTCCACACAGTCCCTTAGTTTTGAAACTTTGATCTGGCAACTTAAACCCATAACCAAGAGGATGATCTGGTGGGAGAAGGAGACATTGGCCCCTAATTCCAGCCTCTGCTGAGAAGCAATTCAAAGTTGTCTAAAGCAAAGAGGTTTGGCACAAGGAGTCACAGAGCTGTGAATGAGGCTGCCCCTCCGCTACACAGGGTGGGCTTTAAGGGAGACTGCAGTTTTATAAGCTGCTGCCTGGGTCTGAGCCCAGGGAAGTGACTAAAGTCCCAGGTTGCTGTGTGTCCTGCTCTTGATCTAGGGCAGGAAGTGTGCAGCAAGTCACTGCCCGTGGCACATTGTTCCTATCTTCAAATTTGTTAAGCATCTTCCTGTACTTAGTGAGCTAGTGATATACCTGTTGCATTTCCGTAATAGGATACACACAGGATACTTGCTTCCCTTAGGACATTCTCTAGCCTCCCACCCCCAAATCAATCAGAGTTTTGCTACAGTTCTGCTGGAGCCCCAAATTCAGGGGAGGGGACATGTCCTCTCTGCCCAGCTTTATTTGTGTTTGAACCATCTCCAATACAGTGCCGTTCTCTTTGATTGACTTCCCATCCTTTTTATGGCAGTGCTTGCATGTTATTAAAGGACAATTAATTGTTGTATAATAGCTCATTTGGATTTTTACGTAGGGCTTTCTGCAGGTTTCCCAGGGTTTCTACATTTTCCACCCCATCTCTTGTAGGGTCAGACAGTTTTGCCAGAAGTAACTGACAAGCCCAGGCAGCTCTTCCCAGTTATTCTTGTGTGGTTTTAATGTTTTGGAATGAGGAAATACCTGCATTAGCAACTTTAAATTTTGTCCCCTGCTCTTCCACCAATACTGGCTGCAGCAGCTGGCTTTTACCCTGAGAAGAATTATGCATTATGGTTGGGGTCCTGGGAAACCCCATGCTGCATTTATGGTATGCATTTTAGAACTTGTTGGTCTTTTTCTGCACTTTGCATGTATTCTGGTTGTGGGTTTTTTTGTTGAATAGACTTGAATTAATTACAATGGTTTGCCTGTGTGAGAGACTGGGGAAGGGGGGGTGAGTGGTGGTGGGGACTCAGGGAGCAGAGACTGGGGGCCTGGGATGGAAGGGGGGGGGGGGTGCAAGACTGGGGAATGGGGGGGAGGGTGGGTGTGCAAGCACACCCTCCCCCCCTTCCATGATCCCAGGCCCCCAGCCTGTGGAGACACTGGGGAAGGGGGGTGAGCGGTGGTGGTGGGGACTCAGGGCTGTCTCTTATACACATCTAGATGTGTATAAGAGACGGCAGCTGTGGTGAGGAGCGTCTTTTGTCAGTTACATCTGATATGTGGGCTTCAGACGTATATCTCAGACTCTGACCTGGCCACTGTCATCCATGCCATTATCACCTCAAGACTGGACTACTGCAACAAGCTCTACGTGGGGCTACCCTTAACAACGGTTCAGATACTGCAGCTGGTGCGAAACGTGGTGGCCTGTCTCCTTATGGGGACAGGGCNGCCTGCTTTGTTGGGAATGCAGCCCCGAAAGGGGCCAAACTGTTTTTTAAAAAGGGGTCTGTGTTCTTGAACAGGCAGTTTGTTGGTGAAGCTACTAGGGATGCTGGTCTGGATGTGTCAAATCAAATTTTATCAAATCAAATTTTATTAAGCCAAGCCAAAGGCTATAGCACAAATGAACATACAAATCCAAAAGACCCCCAATTGGTCTTCCAACAATAAAGTAAATACAAACATATCCACTACCCTACTACAAAAGTATATACAAAATTTCAAATATCTAGTAACCACACCAAATCATCCAAAACCTACTTAATTCAAAATTAGATAAATGACTGCCTCATAACAAACGCTTGTACAAAAAACTTAGCCACTGAGTATAAATAGGTAGAGTTAGTGAGCGCATAAATCAGTAGGCCATGAGAGGACCTACCCGGATAATCTTTTAAGAGGGTACACAGATATTTTCCCCTCAAAACATCGTACAGATGACATTCAAATAATACATGCTGAGCAGTCTCCACGATTGTACCATCAAATGGGCATAGCCTCTCTGAGAAAGGTAATCCTTCCAATCTTCCCTCATACACCCGAGTATGGAGAGCATTTAATCTCGCACACATGATCAGATATTTGGCCCTCGGGGAGATAGTAGCTACCAGGTATTCTGCCATACGCCCTAGTTTATGAAAGTTTAACAACTGAATTCAGTGGAAGCAGAGATATGGTAATGCTGATCTTTTGAAAATATGACCATCTATGGGAGAAGTTTACCACCAACTCTGTGGCAGCCACTTCAGCCCTGCTTCTCCCTCTCCTGGTCATGGTAGGGTAAGGAGGAGGGGGACTTTCCCCAGGCTACCCTTTGTATGCACTGTGTGCGCATGCGCAATTGTAGTTTTGGTCCGCACATGCACGGACTTTAGATCATGGCCTCAATATAGCAAACTCAGCTACGAAACTGTGAAGAAAATCTAAAATCAATGACTGCTGAAAGGCTTGCAAACACTTCTGGTTTTACACATAAAATAATGCAAATTCTTGATCTGGAAGGAGACGTTGAGCTTTCAACCGTAATATGAAACAGTGAAAATATCAGAGACAATTAACTAGAACTCAATTATAAATAAAAATAACGTTTCATAATTACAAACAACTGTCTGCCTCCAAAATGCTTTTCATCCAAAAACTGGAATAAAACCTGTGTGGGTAGCACAGTTGGCAAGAAAATGCAGGAATCCTATTGCCTACTGCTGCTATAAATAAAACATCTCGAAGTGTAGATGACTGTATTGGGAAACAATTTCAAATTAGGTATTTGCTCCAATTTTCCATGTGTTTTTCTGATGTCTCTTCCAGAAGAACCCCTGTACTTCAAACTGATACACTTGAAATTCCTGTTAGACTTGGCTTTAAAAGGTTTACAGTAGTTGCCACAATGGGTAATTTTAGACATGCTGCGGCAGCTCCTGCCACGGCATGGAATTGTGAAATCACCCCCCTCCGGAATCGCGCCGGCCGGTCAACAGAAATGCCGGCGGATTCCAGAGGGGAATCGAGGGAGGGGGCGGGGCCGGCCGTGTGGCGCAACGTGCGGCTGCACAGCCCCACCCCCCCACGCTCCTCAGGCCGCCTGCCCTCCGGGAGACGGGTGAACGTAGCGGCCACTCCGGCTGCTACACCTGCCTGCCTCCCGAGGTCTGGACCACGGCCCGGAATCGGCGGCGGTAGCGTCCGCCGATTCTGGGCCATGGGGCAGTAACAGACGTGACGTTACCACAGTCAATCACGGTGAATCCCCCTGTGATTGACCGTGGTAATGTAACGTCTGTTGGGCCGAAAAGAGATTCCTGCCGGGGGTGAACATCTGGCGGGAATCTCTTTTTGACCCAACAGACGTTACGCCACCACAATCACCACGGGGGGATTCACCATGATTGACTGTGGTGGCGTACTATCTGAAATTACCCAATGTGTTTCCAGACACAACAGCACAACTTCAAAGTTGTCCTAATCAAGGCCAGCTCACTCACTGTATGGTACTGACCAGAGCCAGCCCTAGACGAATGTGAGAACCCCATGAGTAGGCCTGTCTACAGCAAGCCCCGTTTACTTCACTGAGGACTGTGATACACAGAAGAGTCCTTTTAGGACACAGCCTTGGCTAGCATTGGGGGGGCGGGGGGAGGCATTTAAACATGGCTTTTTGAGCTAGGTTCTGGGGAGAAAAATGCCAGCTGCTGAACAGCTAAACTGGCAGGCCAGGCTCCTGGATGGAGTTTTTGCTGTCTTCCCCTGGAACAGATAGGAGCAGTGGCATAGCATCCATTGAGTGAGCCCGGCTTTATGCCGAAGGCCGCCAGCACCAGGAGGCCAGTGCCTTCTGGTGGCACTAGCGAAGCTAGTATTGCTGGGGGCTCGTGCTGCCTGCCTAGTCTGCATGACTGACTGCTCTGCTCTCTGTGCCACAGCAGTGGCGGGATGGATTTGGCCTGCTACTTCCCCCTGAGCTGAGCGAGCAGAGTCCCTTTGCACCATCATTATCATAACAATTTATTGCATAACCTTCAGCATTAGCAAAAGGAACATACAGCAGACATACAGGAAATACAACAGAAACACACACAAGTGCCTAAGTCTCTTAAAGAAATAATAAAAAGTGCAACGAAGAAAAACACATAAAACTCTCAGTCACATCACAAAATTAATCCAAGCGGAAACCTATCCTTCAATGGGTACTGAAAAGGAACAGTGCCAGGTGTCAAAAGAACTTTGATTAGGGGATAAAAATCTGGAAGGTTGGTCTCACAATGTCCTAGCCCTGCAACAGGCACTGAGAGTGGATATTCCCAAGCCCTGCTTAGCCCTTTACAGCAGCTAGTGGCCAAACTTATACTGGCCAAACATATATGATCAGGATTCTATAATAAACATAGACAGCTTCAAATATCATAAATTAACTATGATGGTTAGGCCACTACCGAAATGGCATCCTAAAGTTTGTGCACCGTAGGTCCTAAAACGGCTTCAGAACCATCTGAATTAATCTAGTAAACCTCTGGCCCTTTAAATTGAGGCATATTTAAATTATTTATTTAATTTATTTAATACATTTATACCCCGCCCCTCCTGCAAACAGCTCGGGGCGGCTGTTATGACCTATTAACCAAGCCGAAGGCCCTAATGAACTATGCTTGGCCAACAATTAGGCCATTACAGTAAATAATTCATTTGTATTAAATGTCAAGCCCTTTAACAAAATAAGATAAACAAACAAACAGACAGACAAGGGCCAAAAACAAGGAAAGTATTAAGGGTAATACAGGAGAGAAACAGCAAACCAAGGCATAACACAACCATGAAGCCATAAAAACTTCAACTCCGAAGGACTTTACCCATTAATCTGGACAATTTTCTTTATCTTCAGGACCTGGGGAAAAAACTTTGCAACACTAAGCGTTGCATTAGGTTCCTGGTTCATCAGAAGGGCCACCAACACTTCATGAAGGGGACAAGATCGCCTCTGAGGTACTAAAGGCTCAATATACACTGACCTCAGATTTAGGTAGCACGGATAATCAAGCATTATATAGGCTACTGTTTCAATTATATCTCTGTTGGCATTTGGCTGCAATAATGACATATCCTCTCATTATAAGGAGTCCCATTCAGTCAACCATCCGTGACTGCTGACGGGAAAAAGTTAAACCTTATCAGCGTAAACGCTGTTCTACAGTGTCCCTCCCCCTTATTTATTTATTATCCCAGCCGGTTTTATTGTAGTGTTTTTATGGATTGGTTTTATTATTATATTGTTTATAAATTTATACATTGTTTGTAATTAACTTGTTAGCCACCCCGAGCTGTTCGCAGGAGGGGCGGGATACAAATTGAATAAATAAATAAATAAATAAAGTAAATAAATAATAACTGGTTTGACAAATAAAAAGCCCCACCAGAAGGAGCCAGGAACTCACCTTTTGGTTGGCAATATGTTCCCTCAGTGTTTGGAGCTCTTGATCCTTTAATCTAATTTTAATCTCAGCCCAAGTCTTTGAATACAGCATAGCAGACATATAAATTGTAGAAAATCCCAATGAGCGTAAGATCTCTTCAACCTTACTTATATACTGACCAGAGACAGAGTACATTGCCACCTGAGATACAGAGTCTGTCTAGCAAATTTAAGTGCAGCCAAAATTTCAAAACAACTTTGGCCAAACAGGCTATTGAATTAATACCTGTCTCTGTTCTAAGGAGAGAAGACGGTATGCCTTTAGACATGTGAAGAATGGAACGCAAAAATCTATTTTGTTCAGCTTCAAGATCATGAATCAGTGAATGATTCCATATCGGGGAACTGTATAAGAATTGGGGCAATACTTTAGCTTTACATAATTTCAAGGCAGACTTAAATAGCTTTCCTCCCTTAGACCAATACAAACTAGAAATCTTTTGGCACATAGCCCTAGCTATGGCCCATGGCCCACCAAGAGGGAAAGGAAGAAAATGTAACCCCCAAATATTTGTACGTGCAGACTTGTTCAATATAGTAAGATTCCATAATCCACCGATGCTGCACTGGAACTTTAGCCACAACCGAAACCTTAGTTTTGGAGTAATTAATTTATAGCATCTCTTCTTTGCAAAAGAAACAGAAGGTGGACATCAGGTGCAAGAGGCCGATCTATGTGTAAGATATAAGGACATTGTCGTCTGCATACAGCAAAACAGATAACAGGTGGTACCCTAACTCCACTGGATGGAAAGTGGGGTTCGTAAGGGCGTCCTTCATATTGTTTAAATACAAATTGAAGAGTAGTGGCACTAATAAGCAACCCTGCCAGACTCCTCTTGAGACGACAACAGATTGGGATAATCTGCCCTGTCTGTTAGTTCTTACTTGGAGTGTTGTATGCGCATGAATGGGCATAATTAGGAAAAGTAGTCTGGGGTCTATCTGGTACTGTTGCAACTTAAACCATAGCCTTTCCCTACTCACAGAGTTGAAGGCTGTCTTAAGATTGACAAAACAAATATACAACCAAGATTTGGCCTTAAGCTGAACATAGTTAGATATCGGTTGTTCCAGGACAAAGATGTGATCAAGGGTTAAGACACCTTTCTTAAAGTCCGCCTGCTCCGGCCCTATAAGATTCCTTGAATCCACCCAAAGTTGATGTCTGACCAGCAAATAGTTGGAATAAAGCTTTCCTATCACACCGAGCAGACTAATTGGTCGGTAGTTAGCTGGATCTTTAGGGTCCACTTTTAAAAAAATAGGTACCATGATACTTTGGAACAACACTCTGGGAATCCTACCTATCTCATTAACGACAGTAAATGCCGATGCCAAGACCATGCTGCACCAATTCTACGTTAGATTTTAACCGGGATAAAATCTATGCCAGGGGCCTTCTTGGGCTTAATTTGATGAATGAAGAGACTCATTTCCTCTGGTGTAACCGGCTCCCAGTGAGGAAAACAATGATAGGGATGTAGTGCAAGCTCCCTGGATGGGTACCTGCACCTGAGAAAATATCCCCATAATGTGCTTCCCATTTAGAGGAGGGGATATTGGCCATCTCATGCGGCGCAAGCTAATTTGATTAGAGACCAGAATTTAGCTGAATTGCTGTCACTAACTGCTGCCTCCAAGTCTGCCCATAGGACAGTCTGGTGTTGGCTTTTTTCCCTCCCTCAGCAGATTTTAATAAAATCTCCTGGCTGAGAGGAAATTACTACCTGATTTTGGCTATCCTTCCTCACAGTCCGGGGCCAAGTGTTTCAGATTACGCTTTGTACTTCTGCAGGTCCCATCAAACCAAGATGACTTTAAATTAACCCCCTGTTTATTAACTGATGGAGTAACCAAAAAGGGTTGCAACTCATTCAACAGTTCAGGGTAGGCCTCATAATCTTGGGGGGAATTTAGATGAAAAGCCTCAAGGGTTTGAGGTGTAATAATATGGGATACAGCCTCATATATCTGGGGAGATCACTTAACTCTCTGTTCCTGAACCAGATCCTGCTTATCAGGAGATTGAAGTGCCTCCTCGCCACTGTCCCCAGAAGAGCAGGGAGCAATAATCCAAACCACCAGGGGGGAATGATCTGAATCTGCAGCAACCTGGACTGCAAAATCGAAAATAAATGGATAATTTGATCTGAGACTATCACGTAGTCAATAATGCTTCTACCATGATTGGAAACAAAAGTATATTCCCTGTGGGAATCCCCTGGGGTGGAGCCATTAAGTATCAGTAACTCAGGCTGGAGTGGGCGGAAATGTTCTTGAATGGTTCTGCTGTTTCCTGACTGGGAGGACTCAGCAAGTGGTGCTGAAGGATCGTTCTTCGTCTCCCCGGGACCTTATGTGTGGAGTTTCGCAAAGGTTCTATTCTGTCCCCTCTCGTTCAACGTCTACATGCAGCCTTTGGGGGGAGGTCCTGAGGGGTTTGATGTTTGGTGTCATCAATATTTTATTTATTTATTTCTCAAATTTCTACCCCGCCCCTCCTAAAACAGCTCGGGGTGGCTGATGACACCCAACTTCACCTCTCATTTCAGCTGACCAAAGCCTGGCAGTCTTGGTGCTTACTCGGTGTTTGGCAGCTGTGGGAGACTGGATGAGGGCAAGCTGTCCGAAGCTGAATCCTGACAAGACAGAGGTAATGCTGGTGGTAGGGGCTGGTGAACTGGTGACTCCCATCATTGATGAGGTTCGTCTCTCCTTGGCCGCTCAGGTGCGGAGTCTGGGGGCACGCCTCAATTCATGGCTTCACTTGGATGCTCAAGGTGGCAGCTGTGGTGAGGAGCGTCTTTTGTCAGTTACATCTGATATGTGGGCTTCAGACGTATATCTCAGACTCTGACCTGGCCACTGTCATCCATGCCATTATCACCTCAAGACTGGACTACTGCAACAAGCTCTACGTGGGGCTACCCTTAACAACGGTTCAGATACTGCAGCTGGTGCGAAACGTGGTGGCCTGTCTCCTTATGGGGACAGGGCGCCGGGAGAACGTAACACCGGTGCTCTGTTCACTGCACTGGCTACCTATAGTCTTCTGAGCCTGATTCAAGGTGTTTTTGACCTATATAAAGCCCTATATGGTCTGAGCCCTACTTACCTGCAGGACCGCCTCACACTCTGGCTTCTGGATTGGCCCCTGCAGTTGACTGGGAGCATCCTTCTCAAGGTCCCCTGAGTGCCTCGGGTGGCAACTATGGAGAGACCGTTTTCAGTGGCCGCTACGAGGTTATGAAACTCCCTCCTGGTGGAGATTCGTCTGTCGCCGGACCTTCCCTACTTTCACTGACAGTGTAAGACATGGGTTCTGCTGGGATTTTGGTGGGGGAGACAGCTAGTGAGTGGGGGTTGAGCTCCAGTGGTTGTATTTATGATGTATTAGTTTTATGTGTTCTTATGCTTTTATTAACTTATTCTGTGAGTCGCCCTGAGCTGTCTGAGGCAGGATACTAAATTTTTGAAATAAACAAACAAACCACAGTGTTATGAAAAAAATTACATCTCCAATTGTAAGAACAATTCAGCAGTAATATTTTACTGATTTGCTTCTGTAATATTAAAGCACTGCACTCAGTGTTTACTGAGGATAAAAAACTGCTTACAGAAAGGGGTGGGAAAAGGTGACATAGGTATTATAACGCTTTTGGGTGCCATTTGCAAATCAACAGTTTTATTATTAGAAGCGGGGTGTAAAGACATTCTGTTTTTAGAATGTAAGAGAGAAATATGGCAGTTCTAAGAAACGTCACTGCATTTATTCAAAAGAAATCCAGTCTGCCAACATTATAATTCACAAGGCTTTCAGGAATGCTTTCAAGAAACTAAAGGAGGCAGCAACTAACATGAAATTGTATTTAAACTCCCATTTACTTCTCCCATAGTGGCTACAAAACAACAGTGATTGCTTTGTTAGTTGTATAAGCCTGTGAGTAGCATTCCTACTGGACTATCCAAGATGTTTTTAAACAGAATTAATTTACTATACGTACTCAATAGCTGTGGCTGTATTTCAAATCAAAACCTTCGAAGTCACACTTAAAGTGTTAACCAGTCTTCATAAATATAAATCAGGCGGCACATGACCTTTCCAGGGTTCATCGGTGCTCTGTGAATGTGTTAACTACTAAATATAACTTGGTTTTCTATTTATTAGCAAAGAGAAGCAAACAGCCACTAAAACAGATCTCTAGAAACACAGATACAAGATGTTATCTTTAATTCATGTAGGCAGTTTTATTATACTAAAGATGTTGAGCTGAAGAACAAAGATGACCACTTCCACTTATGCAAAACCATGTCTCTTGTGTATTAACTGGCACAATAAGGATAAGAAAAACCGTATCATTTCATCAAATACTGCTGCATGAAAAAAAGATTACTAATTTTCAGTGAGAAAAATGAATTCCAAATAATTTCGGTTATTCACTCTATTAAAATATTTATCTATAATGCAGCATTCATTTATCATTCATAGTTTCTACCTGCAGATCAATAACAATGTTTGGTAAAGATGTGAGACCTCCCTGTGGTTGCTTGGAAAGTCTTCAATAGTTATAGATGGTATGTGGACCAATTCATGCAACAGCATAAAGTGCGCAGTGTCATAAGAAATATTTCTGGAATTATCTAGGTGGTCACAGTGTTAAGAACAACTCTTCTGAGTTGAAGCAGATGATGTGTGATTTGGGAGGGCTGAACAGAAGAGCAGTCATATTTGTATTCTGTACCTGGATATGTATCGTTACTATATTTAGGGGATACACGTTTTTTAAAAGTAGTTTTCTGATGCCATGCCTAATTAAACAGAATGATTAGGAGCGTAGCTAGGGCGGAATGGGCCCCTGGCCAAGATATCAAAACCCTCCCCCTACAACCTCACTGTTTCCATTCTGTGACACACTTGTAGATTTGATTGGAGCTCTGAGGCACAGTTGTTAATTTATTTATTAATTATTATTATTATTATAAGCATTTATATAGTGCCAGTGATGTACCTGACGCTTTACAAAAAACAAGATAGATATGGTCCCTGCCCGAGAGCTTACAATCTAAAGACAGGGGGAGGGGAGACAGGGAAGGGGGAACAGAGGGAGAGACAAGGGATGCGACATTCATGAGGATGCAAGAACTCAGGTACACGTCCTTGGTTTGGTTACAGCAAATTGGGAGTTTACAGATAACAGGTGGGGAATAATCCTGGGTGGGGATGATTAGCAGGAGTTAGGAAGGGCGGAGCAGAAGAGGTGGGTTTTGAGCAGGGATTTGAAGGTGTGGAGGGTGGGGGCAAGGCAGACGAGGGCAGGGAGGGAGTTCCAGGCATGCGGGGCAGCAAGGGAGAAGGGACGAAGGAGGTTGGGGGAGCAGGGGAGGATGAGGGAGGGGATAGAAAAGGAGCAGAGTGCTCGAACAGGGGTTCGGAGGGAGATCAGGGCAGAGAGGTAGGGGGGAGCGAGGTTGTGAAGGGCTTTGTAAGTGAAGACAAGGAGCTTGTACAGAATATGCTCAGGAAGAGGAAGCCAGTGGAGAGAGGAGAGGCTACACATGGTCAAAGCAACGGGCTAGGTGGATGATCCTGGCTGCAGAGTTTTGAACAGAGATGAGGGAAGAAAGGTGAGAGCGGGGAAGGCCAGCGAGGAGGAGGTTACAATAGTCGAGGCGTGAGATGACTAGGGCATGGATGAGAGTTTTGGCAGAGGAGACAGACAGAAAAGGGCGGATCTTAGCAATGTTGTGGAGGGAGAAGCGGCAGGATTTGGCAACAGAGTCAATGTAGGGTTTGAAGGTAAGGTGCTAGTCGAAGATGAAGCCCAAGCTACGGGCGTGGGGGACAGGGAGGATGGAGACCCCGTCAATGGCAATTGACAGGGAAGAGGGAGAGGAAGGATTGGGAGGGAAGATAAGAAGTTCAGTTTTCGCCATGTTCAGTTTGAGTTGGCGTTGAGACATCCAGGTGGAGATATCAGAGAGGTAGTTGGTGAGATGAGCTTGAACAGAGGGGGAGAGGGAAGAAGTGGAGAGATAAGAGTTGAATGTCGTCAGCGTATATAGGAGGTATTGGAACCCGTGGGAGGCAATGAGTTTGCCTAGGGATAGGGTGTAGATAGAGAAGAGGAGAGGGCCAAGGACAGAGCCTTGGGGAAACCCGACCAAGAGGGTTAGGGAGGAGGAGGGGGAGGAGTTAGAAAAAGATACACTGAAGGAGCGGTCAGAAAGGTAGGAGGAAAACCAGTCGAGGACAGAGTCCCGGAATCCCAGGCAGTGAAGCGATTCAAGCAGCAGAGTGTGGTCAACAGTGTTGAAGGCAGCAGAGAGATCAAGGAGGACAAGTATAAAGTAAAGACGGTTGGATTTAGCCATAAGAAGATCGTTGGTGATCTTAGCAAGAGCGGTTTCAGTGGAATGAAGGGGCGGAAGCCAGATTGGAGGGGGTCAAGGGAGGAATTGGCGGAGAGGAGGTCGAGGCAATGGGAGTAGACAACCCGTTCAAGGCGTTTGGAAGCAAAAGGGAGGCGCGAGACAGGACAAGAAGGTTCAGAGGGATCCAGAGTGGACTTTTGAGGATGGAGGAGACAGTGGCATGCCTAAAGGCAGAGGGGAAGGATCCGGTAGAGAGTGAGAGGTTGATGATGTGCAGGAGGGGAGGGGTGATGGTAGAAACCATGGAGGTCAGGAGGCGGGAAGGAATGGAGTCCAGGGGGCAAGTGGAGGGGTTGGATGAGGAGAGCAGGGAGGAGATTTCCTCCAGGGAGGCAGGAGGGAAGGAGGGCAGGAGGGAAGGGGGAGTAGTAGGGGGAGAGGACTTGGAAGCAATTTCCAGGCAGATCTTATCGATCTTAGAGATGAAAAAGAGAGCAAGATCCTGAGTGGAGAGAGAAGAGGGAGAAGGAAGACAGGGGGGGTTGAGAAGGGAGTCAAAGGTGGAAAAGAGGTGGCGAAGGTCCCGGGAGCAGGACTCAATGTGGGAGGCATAGTACTGCTGTCTAGCGAGGGAGATAGCAGAATTGAGTGATGAGGCGCAGAATTTGAAGTGGAGGAAGTCAGCATAGTAGTGGGATTTGCGCCAGAGGTGTTCTGCAGCCCAGTGCAGGAGTGAAGATGGCGAATGGTAGGGGTGAGCCAAGGGCGAGGGTTACGGGAGCGAGCTGGGTGGGAGGAGAGGGGGGCAAGGGAGTCGAGGGTGGAAGCGAGGGAGGTGGAGATGGCAGAATGGGGGGAGGAGGAGAAGACTGAGGGGAGAAGAGAAAGTTTCAGCTTTGTGGCATGAAAAATGGTAGTGACAGCTCTGGGGCCTTGAGCTCTTGAGATAGCACAGAAAGCAAGACAGCGCTGGAGCTCTTGAAATAGCTGTGGGGTCACTCTCTCTAATGTTCTCTTTTATCTACTATTACCATTTCCCACAGCAAAGTACAATCTGCAGCTGTTTATTGAACCTAATCAGTCATCTCAATGTCAACATTCACAGATGTGAAATCCCACCTTTCCCTCAGTAGGGAAGACTTATATACCACTGAAAGCAAGACAGCTCTGGGGCCATTCTCTCTAATTTTCTTTTTTAACTACTACCATTCCCCCCCCCCCCCAGCAAAGCACAATGTGCTATCTACAGGTGTTGTCTAGCCCCACAAAGACCCACCCCTCTCCTGTCCCAGACCTCTCTCTCCCCAAGCCCATGCCCCACACAGTCCCCCTGCCCTTCCTCCCCCAAGCTCCACACAGACCCGGAGACGGTGCGCCCCCCCCCTCCTCTCCACACGCACAGACCTCCTCCTCCTCCCCTCTCTCCCAGCTGAGCTGAGCTCCCCTTCTCCAGGTCTGGGAGAGCCTCTTTCCAACTGCAATAGGGCTCCGGGCGGGCACAGTGGTGGTGGGGACGGGGACTCAATCTGACTCACTCACCAGCTGCAACTCGGCATGTCTATGCGCTGCTGCTGCAGCCTGCAGAGTCAGTTTCAGGGTAGAGTGAAGAGATGCCGCCGCCGAGCTGCTGCAAGAGGCTGAGGCAGCAGTCAGTAGGGAGTGGTGCCGGGTGGAGAGGAGAACTTAGAGGCTGAGGGGAGAAAAGCTGTGTGTTGCTCCCATCCAGTCCCTTTGCTTCCATAACCCTGACCCAGTCTCTCAGCATAGGGTGGACAGGTCAGCCCCCAGGCACCAGCCAGCATAGCTCACAAACCTGCAGCACTACCATTGCACCCTGGAAAACAGAAGCATTTTTGGTGAGTACGCTGTGCGTGCCCCCATCTACCACCACTTTCAGACTTTGCCACGTGATCCATCACATGGTGGAGATGAGGGAGTCTGACTGGCCAACCTCCCTCCTGGACTTGTTTATTATGATCAGCTGTTGAGCTGCTCTGCCTAGGGCTATCAGAGAGCTGCTTGCCAGTGCAAAGGAACTCTGCTCGCTCAGCTCAGGGGGAAGCAGCAGGCCAAATCCGTCCCGGCACTGCTGTGGCACAGAAAGCAGAGCAGTCAGTCATGCAGAATAGGCAGGCAGTGTGGGCCCCCAGCTATACTAGCTTCACTAGTGCCACTGGACGGCGGCAACCCCTGATGCTGGAGGCCCTTGCTGGGATAGCTCAATGGATGCTACACCACTGGGAATTATAAAACTGTACAGCTGGAAGGGACTTGAAAGGTAATCTACACCAAACTCCATCTGAGGTAGGATACCATACACTTAAAGTATCTTTGTACTAAGGATCAAGGAAAGCCTATTGATGTGAACAGACATGCTCATTCTGCAAGGCTTCAGTGGGCTTTGTGTCAGGTTCCAAGTATTCTGCAACATGCAAAAATTGGAGCGTGGCTTTTGTAAGCAATAATTAAAAACGGATTGGTGAACAACAGTGGGGGGGGGGGGGAGGGGGAAGTGGGCTGCATTTTATGAAATCAATTACAGAGCATGGGTATATAAAGTAGTTCCTGCTATTCCAGTGAATGTAGCAATTTACACTGAACATAAGAGACCAAGTTCAAAGTATCCATGGAAAGACGGGTCAGGAGAAGTTTCAACAACTGACTGAGGCCACATTCACACCTGATGGTCCGTGCATGTTTTGGCTGTGGGAAAGAAACTGGAAGCCAAAACATGCACAGGGTTCAGCAGGGACGAACGCCCCCCCGTGTGTCTTTGCCAGCGATCATCCAGAAGATTGCAGAATAGGGGAAATCCGGTCTGCAGTGATCTCCGGCAAAGCTGCGTGGGGGGTGCCTTTGCCCCCACTGAACTCCGCACATATTTTGGCTTCCAGATTCTTTCTTGGAGCCAAAACATGCATGGACTGTCAGGGCCTCAGTTAGTTATTGAATATTTCTATCCCTCTACTCAAACATTCTCCCTTCCCCTCCAAAATGCACATTTATCAACTAGTGTTTCCAACTGAGACAGAAATTACAGTCATTTCTGTAGTACAGATGGTGTAAAATGCAATCTAAAAATATTAACAACAACTCAAAAGCCGAGTAACCCAGGTTCATCTCAGAAATGGCTGTTTAGATGCATATAAGAAAGCTTATTTTGGGTTAACCACTTTGCTTTTTATCCAGTCTTCGATTAAAAGCCCTCCTTTGCTTCCCCTTTAATCTGATGCTTACAAGATTAACAGGCCTTCCTGGATGGCCCTATGTTGAAGGGTGAATTAGTTAAATGTTACTGTTAATTAAATATTAATATGAGTATCAGAATAAATCTGAAGAGGAAGCAAATGCTTTCCCAATCACTGCACCCTTGAGATTGTAAAGAGACATTTCTGTACACACTGTTTTTCGGGAACTACTTGCAACATGGCTACATCTGCTATGTTGTAAAACCATGAGTCCTATGTCCAGATTCCTTTCCACACAGTACAAGGGACCTATTCTCAATTCTCAATTCACTATTCTCATGTTGTGAAACAATAAGAAAACCAATGCTAATTCTAACATTTAGAGATGAAAATGAAATCTCTAATCCCACATAACATAACATATCTATGAATTTGTTAAGGAGAGCAAACACTCTCCATGCCCAGGTGTATTGATCGCTCCAGACAAGAGGACTGCGATAGGGTAAGCCAATATAAGTTTCTAACTGGCAATGTTTATGGGATCCGGAGGGAATCTCCGGCATGCTATATGAGGTTGCCGCAGCAGCAGTGGAGGCAAGCGATGACTAGAATGTTCTTTCCCAGATGCTCTCGAGTATTCAGGAGGGTAGATGGGCACAGGTCCCCTTGGAGGAAAGGTTTTGCCCATCCAACTCAGGCAGCATAAAAGATGTATGCCATGTCTTGTGGGAATGCCAGTATTATGTATTAGAGAGGCAGAAGTGGTTGGACCCTCTAGAGGCCACATCAGCGGGAATAACACTACATAGGAAAACAGTGCTGTGTTTACAGCACAAGAGCTGGGAGACTATAAGGGCCTTGGCCAGATTCCTGTATGCAGCGCAGCTGCAACCGAAGAGGAGGGTTACGGGCACTGAATATGGTAAAGGTTAAGCCCAATGTCTAAAGGTGCTAATCCCTGCAGTACTTTTGCATTAGTATGTCGATATTAGACGTGCACACAAGATGCGTTTTTAAGATGTATAAACTGTCTTTTGTGAATTTTATTTTAATGGTTATTTGTATTTTTATTTTTGTATAAAAATCATGTGGTTTTTGGCTGAGGCCGTTAATCAATCAATCAACCATGCCCAGGTAGATTCCTCCTGGTCATTAAGTGGTGCCATCTAGCCCAGTTTGTCTACTCTACTGACTTGCAATCATTTGTAGTTCTGGACATGTATACAAAAGGTCATATTATATCAACACAAATATATTGTGACATCATTATTGCATTTTAAAACAATAAATACCATGCAATAGCAGAGTTTAAAATTGGAAGGAAAACTCATTTTAATAAGCCCAGGTCTGTGGTTCTTCCAATATCTTTAAAACATTCCTTTTATCTTCACTATGAAGAACAAACAACTTTTGTGCTGTCATGCATAGAAAACCTGCATGTCTTATACTGAGCTAAGGCTGTGTTCATTCATTTCTAAAGGAAAATGTGATTGCATGGAAAGAGAGGTCACAAATGATACCCCTGGGGTAGTAACCATGCCACACAGCTGCATGAACTTCCTAGGAGTGTATGCAAACCATTAACATACTGGATTTAGAGTGGCTCAGGAAATGTGACTATTTAGTGTTCTAGTCTAACAAAACAAAGCACTCACTTTGTGAACTTCATGAAGCCTAAACTACTCAGTAGCATACTGTTTCAAGACACTGTATTTAGAATATTTGGGAACACTCTCTTTTCTGCCTTTATGATTGTTCAGCAAAAAGTCTAGGACAACTATAAAATTACCACTTGCTATTTTCATGGGATACTGCCTTCTCTTTTGTCTATTTGTTTTATTTCTTTTCCACCTTCTGTTTCTTGCCTGCCTGCCACAACTTTAAACCTTCCAACTTTTCCTTCTCAGCAGCCACAAATGCATCGCTGACATCCTTCCTCAAGCACAGTGGGCAAATGAAGCCTTCTGAAAATGATAATGCTGAAGCAATTCTAATGCAGTATAACTACAGCCCTTTTCACAGACATTCTAACACTGATAAAATGGGTGTTACATTTTATTATACATGTTGGAGGGCTGCAGGTGTGCTCTATGGGTGCCCTGCAACATGTATAATAATTAGAGCATATTTTATTTTATTGCTCATACTAGCATGACCTTAGGGCTAACTATTTTGCCTCAATTATAAGTAGAGTGCCTTTTATTTTGCAGGCAGAAAAAACTAAAATTTTATTGAAGGATGCAAGTGAAAGTATTCCGATTGCGGCTGCAACACTTTTGGCTGCAATGGCAAGGAGTAAATTGTTGTTTAAACAGAATTGGGTTTGATTATGGTGTATGGGTGATTGTGTTTATTGGTGATTGATATGTTCCTGTATTTTATGTTTTGCTATGACCTTTGTGTTAAGCAATAAAAATTAAAGTAAAGTAAAGTATGTATTATAAAATGTAACACCCATTTTATCAGTGTTAGAGTGCCTGTGTGAAAAGGGCCATAGTTATAAAGTGTGTTGTTACAGTGTGAATTTTGTTACAATGTGCTACGAGGCATGGCTTTCAACGTATGTCATCAAAAATGCAGTACACTTTGTTTTTCAATTAAAATCAGAGTGTGACTGTTGAGTGCATCCAAAACTGCAAGATTTAAGAATGCTTATTATAGCACTAGTTTGGTTATAATGCAGTCTGAGGCATGAATCTCAAACGTCACATTGTAATGAGGTTGCACTGCACTTTCATGAACAGCATATCAAGGAAGTACCATTACAGCTACTGGCATCACCCTCTTCCTAACACATGCTGTCTAATGAGATCCAGGATATTTTGTGATGCACTGTCATATACTACCACTAAGCCTACAGTTCATTTTAAAACTGGTTCCACTTGGAAAGACTAGTTTCCCTCAATTTATAAGGAGCATAACATCACTACAGGCAGCTTGTTACTGGTCTAATGCATGTTTTACAACAGTATACTTCCCTTGGCTTCTATAGAATTAATCTTCATTTATGCCAGTATTAGAAGAGTATGATCAGATTCATTGTATTCAAGTTTCACACCTGGTGCAATGTTAAGAAAAAAACAGTGGGTGAAAACAAACATGGCATAGGCCCATTATGGCCTGGAACTCACCGCACGTGTGATCCTGCACCTCCAGATGTTGCCCCAAAACTGCCCTAGGGCAGAAAGACAGTTAGCCTGGAATGGGTCTCCTCAAAGATCCCAGGTGCTTATTCCAGGCCAAGGGCTGCTGACGCAGGCTAACGTGGGCCAGTGCATCTGTTCGGCCCCACCATCTCCACCGCAGGGCAGAGGCTGCTATGGTTGGTCACCATGACTGCCTGCCATAACAGAGGGTGGAGTGCTGCGAGCGGGATGGGGCTACCCACCCATCTGTTGCAGCCACACCTATCTCGTTAAGGTTTTGTAGGGGGTGGGACGGCTCTCCCAGCAGCCGGAATATTTATTTTGTGATGCCCGCTGACTCAGAGAGTGGCCGCCACTGTTTCCTGTCTTGCCCCTGGCCGGGGAGCCTCTGTGCTGGCCACGTGTCTGTTTTCACCCAGCAACTCTTCCATGTCAACAAAATATAACCAGTGTGTTAGTACTTTCTGGCATTTTTCATGTCACCTACAGGTTAAAGGCTTTGTTTACTCTAAAAAATTTCCTATGCTTGGCAAACCATCTCTGGTCAAAAAGTGAACTTTGGGGAAATGTTCTAGAAATAGACAAAAAAAACCTATGCCTTGTTTTGCCTTGCACAAATATCTTTCTTGTTGTAAAGAGAATTTTCTTGCTTAATTCTACGTAGCACAATTCCTTTGTCACAAAAAAGAATAAAACTAAGATTGTTACTCTGTATCTAAGGCAAGCGGCCTCTTAGCATGACCTTGTGTATATGAGAGCCATATAATTTCACTCTGAACACTACAACTTACTCTGATTGCATTTAATTTCACAGACTACAAATTACTTTAGAACTCCCTCATTATATACAAAAGAAAAACAAAATTAACAAGGAAACTCATCTACCAAAACCAAACAAAACCTGTACAAACCTCTTGCATGAAGAGAAAGTTAAAGGGTGTGACAAAATAAAACTATAAAAGTCCGGAAATTCATTGTTACGGCTCATATATGCTTTAATGTTGACCATCCCCAGGCACAATGGGGAGCCTCCCTTTAAGAGTCTTATACGCAGTATGTTGTACAGTTATAACTATTCTGTTCTTTAGTGCAGTACAGAGCGTGTGAATAAGCAAGGAAATAGTTTAGAGCAACTAATTTTGCTTATGTAAATATCTTAATAAAACAAGTGGTACAGTGTATGATTCATAATTATTTAGTCTTTTTGAATTGAGGACTAGACAACAGTAGCCAACTATTTAAACTTTCTATTTGTTCTAGAAGAAGAAACACGAGACGTTTTTACAGTTGCTATATACATCTTACATTCTTCTGTGTTATGTGACAAATTGAATATTTATGTCTCTCTTCTAAATGAAGCAGACAAGTTGTCTGGCAGGATTTGTTTTTCCCCCAACACAGTTTTTTTCTAAATTAATCTTGTGAGTTATAACCAGGGATCCATGTTCACTGCATTTTCCCCATTGCTGCCAACGGGGAAAATACAGTAAAGATGGGTCCCTGGTTATATCATGTGGCACGTCTGTTTGATAAACATGAATGGTTGTGCATGTTCTGTTCTGTTTCCTGCATGCCACATTCCCTATACAGGGGTTGCATTCATACTCTGCACATGTACCCTTTTGTGCAGTGTGCAGGGTTTAGGATTGGGTTGTGAATTTCTAGGGATAGCCCTGCTTTTTGCTTTAAAAGGATAATAAGCAGCTACAATACCCAAGGCCAGAGATTCCCAACCTGTAGATAGGGACCATAAGTGGCAGTCATGACATCTGTGGATGGGGTCATGATCTTGAGTATTTGAAGCATTTTGCATCTCTTCGTCGCTAACATGGGTTGTGGGATTATATTTAAGCATGAAAATAGGGTTGCACAGGCAAAATGTTTGGGCTTTACTACCCTAAATATTGTTCTTTTTTGGACTAAGATCAAATATTTTTAAATATTTGTTTAAAATAGATGTTTAGCACTGACATGAGTCCTAATGAAATGAATAGGACAAATATCTGTGCTTAGAGCTAGCACTCGTGCTAAAAGGCCAGGCATTTGCACTTCCCAACCCATGACTTTGTCCTATGCATGTAGGAAGATTATTATTATTAACAAACATTTATATAGTGCCAGCAGTGTACCTGGCACTTTACAAAGTAACAAAATAGACACGGTTCCTGCCCTAGGGTTTACAATCTGAGAGATGGGAGCTGGGGAGAGACATAGGAAGGGGAACAGAGGGAGTGACAAAGGGTCTAACATTCATGAAGATGCAAGGTCTCAGATGCATGTACTTGGCTTGGTTACGTTGAGAACAGCAGCAGGCAGGTCCATGTGGCAAGGATATGGGTACACAGACCATAGGTATAGGATATAGTGGATCAGCAGGATAAAGGGTCAGACAGAGCAGAGTGAAAGAGGTGAGTTTTAAGGAGAGATCTGAAGTTATGAAGGGAGGGGGCAAGGCGGATGTGGACAGGGAGGGAGTTCCAGGCATGGGGGACAGCAAGGGAGAAGGGACGAAGGCAGTTAGGGGAGCGTGGAAGGGTGAGAGAAGGGACAGAGGAGGAGCGAAGCGCACGGGCTGGAGTATGGAGGGAGATAAGCGCAGAGAGGTGGGGGGGGAGCAAGGTTATGAAGAGCTTTATAGGTGAAGATTAGGAGCTTGTGCAGGACTCATTCAGGAAGGGGAAGCCAGTGAAGCGAAGAGAGGAGGGGCTGCACATGGTTGAAGCGATGGGTGAGGTGGAGGACTCTGGCAGCAGAATTTTGGACACAGATAAGGGGAGAAAGGGGAGACCGGGGAAGACCAGAGAGAAGGAGGTTACAGTAATCGAGGCGAGAGATGACCAGAGCATGAACAAGAGTTTTGGCAGACGAGACAGAGAGAAAAGGGCGAATCTTTGCAGTGTTATGGAGGGAGAAACGATAGGATTTAGCAACAAAGTCAATGTAGGGTTTAAAAGAAAGGGGTGAGTCAAAGATGAAGCCTAGGCTACGGGCTTGGGGGACAGGCAGGATGGTGGCCCCATCAATAATTATTGACAGCGAGGAGGGAGAGGAAGAATGAGGGGGGAAGATAAGGAGTTCAGTTTTAGTCATGTTGAGTTTGAATTGCCGTTGAGACATCCAGGTAGAGATGTCAGAGAGACAGTTGATGAGACGAGCTTGAACAGAGGGAGAGAGAGAGGGAGTAGAGAGATAGAGTTGAGTGTCATCAGCATAGAGGTGGTATTGGAAGCCATGGGAGGCAATGAGTTTGCCTAAGGATGAGGTATAGATCGAGAAGAGGAGAGGGCCAAGAACAGAGCCTTGAGGAACACCAACTGAGAGGGGGAAGGAGGAGGAGGCGGAGTTGGAGAGAGACACATTAAAGGAGCGGTCAGAGAGGTAGGAGGAGAACCAGTTAAGGACAGAGCCGCAAAAGCCAAGGGAATGAAGGGAATCCAGTGTATGTAGAGGCTCTTCTCTGTTTTGGTTTGTGGACTGGAAAAGAATACTAATAATGTGAAATCCTGATTGATAAGGAATTTAGTTTGGATACTATTTTATGCAAGAAACGGGGGCAAGGATGGAGGACTACTTTGTTCCTGCGAAATGTAGTAGAGAGGAGAAGAGAGCTAAAGGACTGCCAATCCATGCTCAATCCACTGGCCAATGGTAAAGCCACTAAGAATGTCACCCTATAGGGGAGAGTCTCTGGTGGATGGGCTGAAAGCTGAATTAGTGAACACAATTTACAGGGCTAAAGACTATGGGTGCAGCCACATGAGATGCCTACTAAATCTTGGGCAGCCTTACCCCTCTTGTCCCTCTCTAGGCAGTCTAATCACATGGTGGCCATTGGCCACCAGATGTTCCCCCCACCGTGTGGTGAGGTGGGCAGCTGGTTGCAAAGTGCTGCATCCTTGGAAAAAGGCTGAGGACATAGCACGTAGAAGCCTAGCCTCAAATGGCATAAGGCTCTCCAAGGCCCGGTACCTTGTGTGCCTGATTGCTGTCTGCTGCACCGCGTGGTGAGGTCCGTTGCACGGCAGCCACTCGCTCCAGTTCCGCATGGTCATGTCATGACGGCAGATGGGATAGAGGTTTGGCCCGGTGCCCGCTCGTGTGGCTGGTGCCTCGGCCCACCTTTCACCATAGCAGGAGGTCCAACTGTGGCCTGCCTGCCCAGCTTCCCCACAGAGTGGGCAGGGATGACCTACGTTGCTTCCTGCACTGGCCCAAAGTGTGGCAGCTGTGTTTTTCCGCCACAGAGTCGTGCGGGGATCAAGCCCTCTGCAGATTATGTGACTGCACTGGGTGCCTCCATACGAGCTGCAGAGGGCTCAATCCCCAGTCAATCACTGCTACCACACTTACGGGGCCAGCATAGGGAGCAGGACAGATGGTTCTCTCCTCCTCCCCCATGGGGCAGCTAGGTGGGCTAGAGACTGGCCCTGCCCCAGCCCGCCCCCGGCCGTAACTGCACAGGACTGGAACTAGCGTCCGCTGCTCCAAGCCCTATGGCTGACCTCACTGTGTGGCAGGGCAGACGGAGACCTGGCACATGAGCAGCGGTGCACTACTATGAGTTGGGCAGTCTTACCCCATGTTGGATAAGGCTGCTATGTGCTGCATCCTTGGACTTTTTCTGCGGACGCAGTGCATAGCAGCCAGGTGCCTGCCCCACCATGGGGCAGGGTGAACACTGTCTCTTATACACATCTAGATGTGTATAAGAGACAGGCCTTATACGGCTTTAGACGATCCTTAAAATAAAGTGGACATTGTAACAGGCAGTGGTATAAGTCTTCTATCTGTCCACTTTCAGACACAGTTCCTTCAGCAAAAGCAACCCCTGAACAGCAGCCCAAAGTGACAGCTGATCTAAACCACTGCATTCGGAAGGCTGAATAAAGGGTCACTAACTGCTATCTATGGTTCCTCTCAGTGAAGAACGAGAGAAGGTTGTCCCTAAACTGATGAACGCTGTGGAAGCAGAAAAGAACTAAGGTACTACACACTCTGTGTGCCTCCTATTTATAGCCTCACTGTGAGCCTGCCAACAGTGTATGATGTGAAGGGAGGGGTCGTGGAACGCAATGGGGGAACTGCTCAAAGAAGCTTCCCGGAGCCAATCTGCACAGGCATAGCTCCAAATTGCGCAAGTGCATGGAGGCCCACTAAAAGTAGAACTTAATTTCCACTAAGAAATAACAAGGACAGTTCATTTTTACTATTTTGGGCTATTTGTTTTATTGTGCTCCTATTTTATTTTATTTTTAAACCCACATGGAGCCATATGCTTCAGTGGCTTAAGGTGCTAAAAAAGCTCAGCAACTCACTTGAATACCTACCCTGATATTAAGCACTCAAGCTAAACATCAATTGCTTGGTGTACTGCCACGCCAACTTACATAATCAAAATATCTACAAACTTCTTAATGGGAATGTGATATGAAAAATATGCGAGAAATTGGAACAAAAGCTAACTTACATAACCTTGAAAAAATGAGATAGGTTTTTACTTGAGAAAGTTGATAACAAACGAATACTGCCCTGACCAGCAAAAATCTGCACTTGGATGTGGACACATTTTCTTGGGCACACTTGCCCTCTACAAACCAGAAGTAAAGCTTGCTGTCCGTCTCCAAAGAAATGACCCCTTACTAACACTTCAGGTTCTGCCTGAAATGGAAAAGCAGTTGAATTTTTTTCAGTCCACAATATTTTTCTTGAAAGTGTTTTCAATAAATAAGAATTTTTCATAACCATTTGAACATTTCTCTTTTAAATAAAAATCTTGCTTTTAGACCATACACATTTTTGTAGCATGTAATGGCAAAGACACATGCTTAAAAATTTTATTTTGAGCTCCTAATCACTAATTAACAGTTAGTTTTTTATGTCTAACTGTGCTATTATCAAATATAGAAAAAAAATCTGAAATCCTGAAAATGAGGAATGTATAAGAGTGAGTTATTTCTATGTAACATACACATTTAGGCACACACCGTCACCCACTGATACGAAGGATGTGTTTGGAGTGATGTGGGCAACCAGTGGTGAAAACCTGCTGAGAGACATTGGGGCTGTTACTGGCTGGGGTTGGTCAACACCTCCATTTGGGAGGTTACGATGTTGGACACCTTAAAACCGCAGTGGTCCGGACCCTCCTCAAGAAACCATCTTTGGACGCTATCATCCTGGGTGTTTTCGGACATGACACTAACCCCAGTTTAAACATTTAAACTGCATAGGGCACCAATACCAATGCAGGGCTGCATAGGGCACCAATACAACCCTGCAACATGTATAAGAAATGTTTAAGTGTGGTTAAACTGGTTAGCGTCATGTCTGAAAACACTCCCTGTCTCTAAACTTCCCTTTTTAGGGAAGGTTATTGAACGAGTGGTTGCTCAGCAGCTTCAGGCTCATCTTGATGCCATTGGATTCTTGGACCCATTTCAGTCAGTTTTTTGTGCAGGATATAGATTGGAGACTTCACTGGTGGCCTTGGTTGAATATCTATACCTAGAAATTGACAAAGGGAACTGTGCCCTGTTGTTCTTGTAAGAACTTTCAGTGGCCTTTGATACAGTTGAACATTATATGGTGTTGACATGACTACAGGACTTGGGCAGGGATGGATGGGACTGCTCTTGAGTGGTTCTGTTTGTCCCTATCTGAGAGAACCCCAGGGGGTGGTGATGGGAGATTGCTCGTCGTCTCCTCAGAACCTGCCCTGTGGTGTTGTACAGGGTTCCATCTTGTCCCCTCTTGTTCAGTGTCTATCAGAGGCCACTGGGAGAGCTCATTTGGAGGTCTAGAGTGAAGTGCCATAAGTATGCTAAAGATATCCAGCTCTACCTCTCTTTTTTCATTTGACCCAAGTCCTGAAGTCTTGGTGCTTACCCAATGCCTGGATGCTCTTGGGGGTTGGAGGACGGTGAGCCAATTGAAGCTGAATACAGACAAGACTGAAGTTATATTCTTTGGCCGACTTGTGACATAGAGGGGATTGGGACTCCTGTCATTGATAGGGTCTGGCCCCCTCTGGTTATCCAGGTTCACAGCCTTAGAGTGCTTCTGGATCCCTTGCTGAGCCTGAAACATCAGGTTGCAGTAGTGGTCTGCGCTTTTCACCAACTTCATCTGGCGAGAAGGTGGTGGCCGTTGCTTTCTAATTCAGAACTGGCCACTGTCATTCATACCTTCATTACCTCAAGGTTAGATTACTGTAATGTGCTCTAAGCGGGGCTGCCCATGATGAGGGTTCGGAAGCTGCAGCTGGTGCAGAATGCAGCAGCCTGGCTCCTTTTGGGGATGGGTTGCCATGAGTACATTACACCTGTGCTTTAGTCTGCACTGGCTACCTATATCTTTCCAGGCACAATTCAAAGTGCTGGTTTTGATCTTTAAAGTCCTAAACGGCCTGGGCCCCACATACCTGAAGGACTTCCTTTCCTACCATGGACCACCATGACCCTTGTGGTCAGCCAGGAATGCTCTCTTGTGGGTACCACTTCCCAATCCTGTTCATTCAACAAGGGTCTGCTGAGAGGCTTTCTTGACTGCTACCCCAATACTGTAGAACCGCCTCCCTTTGGGGTCTGTCACAGAGGCTCAAAGCCCAGGTTGGAGGATATTCTGAGGGCAGTGTAAACATCTCTCTTTGGCAAAGCATTTGGCAGGCAGGGATAGGGGTTGGTATGGGTAGGATTAGGGGTGAGGGTGGGTTTTTAAAGGGATTTTAATGTATTTTGTGTTTTTAATATTATAAGTCACCCTGAGCTTTAGGGGAAGGGCTGGGTAGATATTTAAGTAAATAAATAAATTAGGTAGACACTTCATACAAGCTGCTCACAGTGGCAGTGGAACATAGCCCATGCTACCCTTCCATGCTGCAAATTAGTTAAATTTTCAAATATATTTGAAATACTGAAAAGTGAATATATTCGAAATGATGAAAATATTGACATCCACTCACTGGAATATCTTTTCAGAAGATGAATGCCTATGAAGCAAAACTATTTGACACGTAAATGAGTAGATTATGTAAAGCCAAGGTTTATATTGAGTTAGCAAAGCATGAGAAAGATGTTTTAGGCATTTAATATGAATATAGATAAGTCTTTTAAAAAAGTGAAACGTATAACTGCTAATATAAATCTGAGACTGCAAAAGGGAGCTGCTTTATAAAAAGCTATGGAAAAAGAAAAGAATCACAAGTGTAGGATTTAAAAATAGCAAGAATGTAAATATGCATGCACTTATTTGCATGCAATATATTTGTGTGCACTTATGTGCAGGGAATTCGCTCCTGGAGGAGGCTCGGTTGGCCCTCACTCTCCTGTCGGCGATCGAGGGGCTCCTGAGAACTACCGACCAATTAGTTTACTTAGTGTGCTGGGGAAGCTTTATACAAAACTGTTGCTACTAAGGCTGCAGCAATGGTTGAAAGAAAAACAAATCTTACGACCTGAGCAAATAGGCTTCCAGAAAGCCCGTTCTACAGTGGACCGTATTCTGGCACTTACCCATTTGACGCGAAAGATTATGAGTCAGGGCCTAAAAGCATATTTATGCTTTTTAGATCTAAAGATGGACTTCGACTCAGTAAGCAAGGGGAGGTTGTGGGCAAAATTGAAGATCCTTAACTTGGAACCAAGATTGCTTTTTCTAATTAGGAAATTGCACGATAACAACACTCTCCAAGTTAAGTGCTCCAGGGAGGGCTTATTATCCCAGAAAGTGGTGGTGGGCAAAGGAGTAAGGCAGGGCTGTCTTTTAGCCCCAGCGTTGTTCAATATCTTTTTGAATAACCTCCCAGCCTTTCTAGCGGAAACAGACTCTCACCCCCCTTGCTTAAATGGGAAGCGGGTAGCTTCATTGCTTTACGCTGACGATGCGGTCCTGATATCTCGTTCAGTGGTGGGCCTACGTCGTGTGATGGATAAGGCAGGGGATTATTGTGTCAGGGAAGGTCTTAACATCTATTATGGTAAGTCCAAGGTGCTGATCGTTGGTCATGGGGGGCCAAGTAAGCCCCATAAGTGGCGGAATCACAATCAGGTGATTGCCCAGGTCTCCCAATTTAAATACCTCGGTGTTGTTTTTTCCAGTGTCCCTTCATGGTGGGCCCAGTGGTCCCAGGCCAAAATCCGGGCCAAGCAAGCCGCTAGTGCCATACGTGGATTTTATTTTGGGAAGGGTGGCAAATTGCTGTTCCCAGCACTTAGGTTATTTTATGCTAAGGTGATCAGCCAACTTCTGTATGGGTTTGCAGTTTGGGGAGTTGAATTCCTGGGGTCGCTGGAGCCTTTACAAAATGGTTTCTTGAGGGCCATTCTGGGGGTTCCTCGTGGTACCCCTCAGATTTTTCTACATCTGGAAACTGGTTCCCCTCCCCTTAGGTTCTTTGCTTCTCAGGTTATTATAAAATTTTGGCTTAGGATGGTTTCTCTCCCCCAGAATGAGGACTCTTTGTTGAAAGATATTCTTGCTGAGGGACTGACACCCTCCTGGTTGAAATATGTGGAAACCATGTTGGGGAACCTGGGGTTTTCTCAGGATTATTTGGCTCCCTTGGGGCCCAAACGTGCTATGTTTCTAGTCAAACGGAGGTTGGCTGATCAGCAGCTGCAGGTGGATGCCGAAATGCTCCACCTTCAGAAGGTGAACCCTCTTTACAGGCCGCCCTTGGCCCAGGCTTTGGAAGCCAGTTACCTGGCTGTGTGGCCCAGTTTTCAGTTAAGACGTGCATTTTCCCGTCTCCGTTTTGGAGTTTTCCCCTCTGCAGTCCTAGAAGGACGTTACCATGGGGTGCCCTGGCAGGAAAGAAGATGCCCCTCCTGTGTGTTGCAGTAGCCGGATACCTCCAATCACATCCTCTTTGTTTGTCCTCGTTATAGGGGCCTTAGGATTGATTTCCTTTCAGTCCTAGAGGGAGTATTTGCGTCATCCCCTCAGCATGGGAGGTATAATTTATGTGTAAACTTTAGAGCTTCTGACCTGACATTGAAGGTCGCCATATTTTGTAATCAGGTGTGGCGTATTAAAAAATCAGGAAAAAGCTGAACCTGGAAATTGGTTCTTTTAGGGTGTGACGTTGGTTAATCGGGATGATGTTAGCTCTTAAGCTGTCCAGGGTGGTGGAAGGTATGGGGTTTGTGGTGTTGGGTTACTTTGGTACGTACTTAGCTGGGTATTAGCTTATGGTATTTAGGGTTACGAGGGGTTATCGTGGGACTTGTTGTTTTGTTACTGTGTAATGGTTAAGGGCCTTTTGTGCCTGGATTTTAGTGTAACTAATCTTTTTCTTTGTTTTGCTTTTATATTGTTGGTGCCTGAAATTGTTCTTTTTCTTTTGGAAATACGATGTATTGCCAATGACTATTTGTCAAGGCAAATAAAGATTTATCTATCTATCTATCACTCTCCTGTCATTTTGACGTTTATGTAAGACCTGGCTGTTCAGCCAGGCCTTTGGTGATGGGGAGGGGTTTTCTTGTCCCTCCCCGCCCTACATTTTATGAATTTTTAACTGTTTTAAATTGTTTTTATATTGTTGTTCGCTGCCCCAGGTTGCCCTGAAAGGGCAGGAGAGGTGGGATAAAAATGTTATATATATATAATATATATATATATATATATATACACAAGTAAACATGAAAAAGTTACATGAAATTGTGACACACATTTTTTTTTAAAGGATGAAAATCTGAGTTATATCTCAGGGGGTGCAATATGTGTCTAAAATAAATGCACACAAAAAGGTATACATGGATAGTGTTCTCTGTCCGGCTGTAGGAATAAGTGCTGCTATAATATATACCTATAGACATACACACACACACATGCGTGCACCCCAGTCAGTCATGCCTGCACTTTCTTAGTTCCCGATATGATTAATGTAGCCTATCAGAAGCCAGATGGTGTAAAACCAGAACCATCAATCAAAATGAAAAGACCACTGAGTGCTATCCACAATGATGTGTTCACAAATGGAAATGCTGTTCATAGACCCTAACCCACAATATGCAGAGAAAGCCATAAACATAGTTCCACTGTCTCCAAGGAACTAGTAGACACAGTTCGTGCTTTGTTAGGCAAAAAAGATGAAGTATTATTCACTGCTGTGGACTCTGATTGGGGAAGGCTATACAAGCCAAACATCATATACTTTAGATAAATAAATTAAGAGTGGGCCCTTTAATGATTTTAATAATGTTTGCAATGATGACAGTATCTGTCAAATTGTCCATTTGCCATTTGATTTAATATGGGATAGTGCCATACATTAACAAAGCAGCTGCCACTGTCTGCTGACACATGAATTGGCATCTAATGACTTTTCCTGAGCAGGCTTGACAAATAATTCCAACTGCTTTAGTTTTAGTTTTACATTGCATGTTTTTGGGTTTTCTTTTGTTTTTGTTTTTTAAATTAATTCTTTTTTGCAACGCTCCTATAGAAAACAAATTTTTGGCCATCTACATGCAACAATGGATAGTTTTTGATGTGTTTTTATGACCAACAAACCAAAGTTAAATTTATCCTTGTAAAAAAAGAGAGGCTTTAATAAGCATAATTTAACATACATGTAATGCAAGAGGCTTTAACAGGCATAATTTAACCTATATTCAATATGTGATGCTCACAGCTAGTATTGTTAAAGGAAATGACCGTTTGTGTGAAAATTTATCACAGACCATTCCTCCCACCCCCGCCACTTGTCCATAAAATCCATGTTCAGAAATATATGATGGTGTGAATTCAAGGTTTAAAGGTTTTGTCAAAAGGCATTTGGAATGGCTGTAATACAGCCAAAACCATCATGATTTTTGTGTCTATCAGGTTTTATTAAAAACTTATTTTTATAAATGTCTGAGCTTTTTTGCATAACTTATTTAGTACTATTTTCATATGTCTTTCCATATAAAGAAAGGAAATTTGTCATGGCTAAACAAGGCATCGAGAGAGAAAAAGTTAAAACAAATTTAAAACATCTGCAGAGATGACTTAAAATAGCATTTCTATACATTACCACGTTCCCATATTTAAAGGTCAATATCTCAGGATATTGCAGAGATATTAAGAAGTGCTGTGTTTCCCATGAGAAAACTAGGAATGTCCTCCTCATTAAAATGATCTAAACCCTCATTTCTAGCCACAATAGTGTTAAGATACTGGATGGACCATAGGGCTGCTACTAGTCCAGGATTCCTATGGCCCAGCAGCAAAGTACAGATTCTATATTTGGATTTGTGAAAGAAACATTTTTGTTGCAGGTTTTAGCTTTTAAAACTAGAATCAGTATGAAGCTGCTCAGACACTTACACTTCATGATCAGCCGCTTTTGCAGTACCACATGCACTTACCACTGCATATGTTCGTTGAGTCACACATGCACTTGAAAAAAACCAAACTCAACATACTACATATATGTAAGCATCCATACACTTTACAGCAGTCACGGAACATGAAGAATTAGCCCCAGTCCAAAACAAGAGAGGAAATATATAAAGCAAGAATTACATTTAAAAATCAGAGATGTATGAGAGATTACATATACATAAACTTAGGTTTGTGACAGTAGGCTGACAAAGATTGTTCTAAATTAACATACAGATGAAAAAAATTGATCTCTCTGAAATATTGCTTCAGTAATATATTTATCAACTTTTAACATTCATAGCCATATGGCAATAACGGGTAATTTCAGACGTTATGTGATCACAGTCAACCACACCGAATCACAGTTGATTCGGTGTGGTGGCTGTGATCGCGCAAATGTCTGTTTGAGCCTCACCAGATGTTCACCACGGTGAATTGCTGACGGGTTCAAAGCTAACCATGATTGCCGACGCACCGAAGGAGACAGGATGCTTTGCTGGGTTTTAAACGGCCGCACTCTTTATTTAACAATTAACCTACAAATTCAGGTGGGGGTAAATCGCCTAATGCGATGCGGGTCCAGTACTTTAACATTACCAAAAACAGTACCCAAAAACCTGAAACAGGGGTGGCTTCGATGTACCCTCGAATGCCCCCCCAATGACGATCACACGTCTCCCCTCCAAGCGGCGCCACAGGCCGTGAGGGGATACCTTACTTGTGAGTAAGGAGAATGATGCCTGCCGACGGGGGGCCATACTTGCCCCTACCGCCGTCGCACGACACCCCTCCCAGGGAGGCTGCCCAGCCGCTTGCCTTCCCCTGCTTTCCGGCAGGTGGGCCTCCCCATCTCTTACAGAGATGACTCCTAATTATGCCCCCTCTACCTACTCTAACTCACAGTACTGGACCCCTGCCACTAAGGGTTCGCCGGGTTTAGCCGGACAAACCCGACCCCCACCTAACTCTAACTTCCTTCCAGTGACCGAATCAGAGCTTTCTTTAGGGCCCCCAGGTATAGGTCATTCCCTTGGGGGGACAGGTGCACGCCGTCTCGCCTGTACAAGGCCGGCTTCTTGTGCGTCAACACTCTGGTGTCCACATGCTCGCCTCCCAAGCCGGTGAGCCACTTTACTATGTCCCTATTGACTGTCCTTCGGGTTTTGTCAATTTTTTGGGGGTGTACCCCGTGACCCCAAGATAATCGCTCCACCAAGTCCGTCCAGAGGAGGCAGACACCAGGGAAGAGTTTCTTAATCTCCCATAGGTCGGATTTGACGCTCTTGATTAACTGGACACCCTTCAGATGCGGGATGTCATTCTCTCCAAGATGAATTACTATGACATCCGGCGGAGGGTCTCGGGGAGCGGCGTGGACTGCCGGCAGCAGCTGGTGCCACTTCATCCCGCTACGACCCCTCCAGTGAATTTGTGCCAGCGTTGCCAGACCTAGCTGCGTTCCCCATCCCGTCTGCCCGGCGGCCTTGCCTGCCCATCGGACAAGGCTGTGGCCGATAATCCACACCCTCTTCCGCGGCCTCGGGGCAATACCTGTTGAGATGAAATAACAGTTAGGGTCTCGGGGGTGGGGGCACCACGGACATACGTCCGGAATGCCCCAGATCTCCACCGCCCTATTTCCCTAATGCCTTGCTCGGGCATGCCATTTTCTGCGGCAAAGCTTGCCGCCCCTATGCGGAAAGAGTGCGTGCCGTAGGCAGATGGGGGGAATCCTAGATATATTAGCGCAGCCCTCATAACAGCTGTGAATTGATACCTTGTCACCTGTTGCCCAGTGGCATGCCTAAAAAACGAGCCTGCAGCAGACCCACGCACTGCGATGTAAGCTTCCGTAGCCCGGACTGGGCACGTCTCGTGTGTTGATACACGGTTCAGCCTAACTTCCTGCCCTCTCCCCCTCTGGTCTGTCTTGGATCGACGAATTTTCAATGCCATAGATGTTGGGCCGATCCTGATATCGTTGTATTGGAGTGCCCTACCTGATGTGTCCCTAGCTGAATCCGCTACCAGTTCGCTCACTCGAAAAGCCCCGAAGAAGGCTAACTTAAATAATGAATTAAACAATGAAACTTCACAATGATCGTAACAAACATGGGACAGCCCCCCACAAATATCCAAAAGTAATTGCAATGTGACTGGGGCCCGCTGGTCTTGTGTCCTCCCCCCTTCCCGCTGCCAACTCTCCAGTAATCGCCTAACATAAAACCCCCGGTCGGGAGGGGGGTGGCCTGCAAGGTTGCTTGCAAAGGCCAGGGCGGAAAGTTTCCCTGATATTGTACTTGGGGCCGCACCCTGGCGCCGCAAGGACATGGCAAATTGCAGCATTTGTTGTTCCGGGATTGGAAACCCGTGTGGCCAACCCTGTTCCCTTTGATAACACTGAAACTCCCTGAAGGCCCTGTTGTAAGCTGTCCTGGTTCGGGGCGCAAGAGATCCCAGAACGGTGGTGTGCAGCTCTACAACCCAAGGTTCCACACCCTCGGCGGCAACGGATCTGGGTTCAACCGAGCCTGAGGCGCCAGCAGACGGAAACGCTCCATCTGGAAGCGAGAAAGGGCATCGGCTACACTGTTGTCCAGACCTGGCACATGTCTGGCGTGGAACAGGATGTTAAATTCCAAACATGTGAGCACGAAGTCCCTTACTAACTTCATAACCCTTGGGGACCTAGAAGATTGAGTGTTAATTATGTGTACAACGGCTTGGTTGTCACACCAGAACAAGACCGATCGATTTGCCAGCTGGTTGGGCCATAGGTGTACTGCCACCACGATTGGAAAAAATTCCAAAAAGGTGAGGTCCCTAGTGATCCCTTGTTCTGTCCAGTCACTCGGCCAGGGGGCTGCCACCCACCGATCCCTGAAGATCAGTCCGAAACCCGCTCCGCCAGCAGCATCAGAGTGCACCTGCAGCTCCGCTTCCAGTAGGAGCTGGTCCCTCCAGAAACTGGTGCCGTTGAAACGATCTAGGAAAGTGGCCCAGGTCTGGAGATCTTCCTTCATCTCCTTGGTGACCCTGACGTGGTGGTGGGGTGGTGGTGGGGGGTTGCCGGCGAACTTTGCGTAGAGGCGGGACAAGAAGGCCCGCCCCGGCGCAACCACTCGGCAGGCAAAGTTGAGACTCCCTACGATTGATTGTAAATGCCGAACCGTGACTTTGGTAGCTCCTAGGCATTCTCTGATCTTGACCCGTAGCGACTTCAATTTGTCCTCGGGAAGGCGGGAAACAGCCTCCTCGGTATCCAGCTCGATACCGAGATAGGTCAGTCTGGTGGCAGGACCCTCCGTCTTTTCTGTAGCTAAAGGGATACCCAGGTTTTCTGCTACTTCGTGGAAAGTGCGCATCAAGTCAATGCATTCGCTTGTATCAGTCTGGCCAATGAAGAGGAAATCGTCCAGATATTTTGTAATTCCTCTTTTTCCTGACCGGATTTTTACAATCCACTCAACTAGGGTGCTGAAACGCTCGAAGACGGAGCACGAAATCGAGCACCCCATTGGCATGGCCTTGTCATAGTAATATCCTCCCTCGAAATAAAACCCGAGCAAAGAAAAACTGTCGGGATGAACAGGGAGCAAGCGAAAGGCCGACTTGATGTCGCACTTCCCCAAGACAGCACGGGGCCCAAATGACCTAACTAGGGTTACCGCTGAGTCAAACGATGCATATCGGACCGAGGCAAGTTCCTTGGGGATCGCATCGTTGACTGAGCCCCCCCGGGGGTACGACAGGTGGTGAATTAACCGAAATTCCCCGGGGGCCTTTTTCGGTACCACCCCCAAAGGGGATATAACCATATCAGGAAAAGGTGGGGCTGGGAATGGGCCTGCTACCCTTCCTTCGGCCCTTTCTTTTTGAATTTTTGCTCGGACTATGTCCTCCATCCCGACTAAAGATTTCAAGTTTGCGCACAACCGGTGCTGATGAACTTCGCTAGCGGGGATGCGAAAACCCTCCTGAAAACCCGATATTATACCCTCGGCTTCTGTTTGATCCGGGTAAGGTTGGAGGGCTTTAACAAGCTCTGCCACCTTAACCGGGGTTGGCGCCCTTGCTTGGTGTGGGTGTGTTGTTTCCGCTGGGGCCTCCTCTGCCCGGCCCCCAGGGAAACTGCTTCCTTTTGCCCCCGCCCTTTCCTTTCGGACAGGCTGAGGCAGCGTGGTATCCAGTACAGTTGGCACAAGTGTGACGAAATTTACAGGTTGCTCGGGAGCAGCGCCCGGACCGGTCAAATTCCCAACATACTCCTGCGGAGTGGGACGTCCCTTTCTTACCTTCGTCCCGAAAGGACTCCGTTGCTGACGATGCTCCCCCTTTTGCCAATAAGTGGCCACTATCTGCTCTGGGCACATTCCCCGCCCCACTCATGCAGTTCAGCCACAGGTCGTGCGCATGCAGGTCCCACCTAAGGCCGGGCGTATACGCCGCCCTGTGGCGGAAAGCCTCGTCGTATCGAAGCCATGCGCCCGCTGGTCCGGCCTCGTACGCACGTCGCACAATGTCTGCGTACTTTAGGAGGTCAGCAGCCCGGGCAGGATATGCCTGGATCAGGACTCCCATGTATATTGAGAAAGCGGCTGTCCAATTAGACCAGTTACGGTCTGCTTTGGGGCGCTTAAAGCGCTCCTTTTCTTTCTTGTCCTCCTGTTCAGTGGGATCCAGAATCGGGTCACTAAACAGGAGGGCAAACAGGTCCATGTATTCCCCGCGCCATATTCGCTCCTTCGTTGCCGGGAGTAAATGCCCCCCGATTGGGTCAGAGACTGCGGAGTAGCCCCCGCCCTCGGGCGGGGGACACTGTGCGGGCAGAGCCGTCAGCTGATTCCAACTCCCCGTGCTCAGTGTAGGTAGCGCTGACATGGGTGTTGGGGCCCATACCTGCAAGGCCTGCCCCGCGAGGGCGGGTGAGCTCCGCGCACCCACCGGGGGAAACACCCCCCCGGTTGAGCCGCCCGCTCTGTTACCTTCTTGAGGGGGGGGTGGTGGGATCGCTGCGGGAACCCAGTTCCCACCCCACCAACTTAATTGTGTTGCTCCACCCCTTGCCCCAAAACCCTGGGGGCTCTCCCTTAGCTCTCTCTCATTGCCCATGTTTCCCATTGCAGGAGCCTGTATAAGGTTCACCCTATTGTCCCCGCCCAACCCTCCAATGGGGGCGGGGGTATTACCTGGATCAGGGGCGGGCTGGACTGCTTGAACCGCCGCCTGTGCTCCTGCTGTTTGGGCCCGCTGCTCCAGTAGCATTTGCAGGGCCCTTTCCATCCGGTCCATTCGCTGCCTCAGGTCTCCATCATCCTGTCCCTGTCGTGCAGCTCCCACTCCTTGCTGTTCCTGCTGGAGAAAGGGGGGAAGAGGCTCCCCAGCCCAGCCCAGTGCAGGGGCTGCCTCTGCAGCCTGCCCCTGACTGGCTGCAACCTGAGTGGGCTGTGGGATCCCTAAATAGGGCAAGGGCCATTGGGGATCCACTGGGAGATGCCCTGAATACCCTGGGTAGGGGCCCCTACTTCCTGCTGTTATTGCCCCTCCCAGGGCCCCCGCAGGCACCGACGGTGACTGCAGGTTTACTGCAGCAGATATCCCCGCAGGGGGGCCCCGAGGGGGCCTCTGCCCCCTACCGGCCTGCAGCGCTGAACCCTGAGCAACCTCACCAGCATAACGAGCTGGGAGGTTAATAGGGCGCCCCCCACGCCGTAGGGGGGGGTGTTGTGCAGAGGGTGCCCCCTCCACATTGGCTGTGCCCATCAGAACATGTGATGGGCCAGCCTGCGGTTGATCACTCAATTGCAGGGGGGGTGGGCAAGGGGGTGTGAATGGGTTACCCCCCACACCCTCCGTAAGCTGGCGAAGCAGGGCTTCACACCCTGCCATCCTGAGTGCCAGGGGGGTTTCCTCCCCCACACTCTGCCCCGGGGTCCCACTTGCACCTCTTTCTTGAGGGGGGATCAGGGGCTGCCTCTCCGAACTCCCCGCTGCTGCCTCCCCCCCTTCAATTTCCCCCGGTCCCTGGGGCACATTTGATTGGGTGGTCCCCACCTTCCTTTTCTTCACCGCTCCTGCGGCATTCTTCTTACTCTTCCCCATTGCGGGGACTCACTTTCCTTATTTTATTTTATATATTTTTCTTCTATTCAGCCGGCAGCCACGTGCGCTGCCGTTCTTCGCCGCTCCTGGGGCTGTAATGGAGCCCGAGCGGTGTCTCGCTGCTCGTGATCCCCGCCCAGGGCGGGGTCACGTGCTTCCCTGTAGCCAATTGGGAGGCTCAGCCTGGGCCTGATGCAACCAGGCTGCCTCCCCTCTCCCCGTGCGCCGTTGTTTTTCCCCGCCGCGGAGAGCCGCATCAGCCTCCGACGGTGGGAAAAACTTTAACCCTTTCCGTCCTGCCCCCTTTTTAGGCGGGCGCGGCAAAGGGCCTCTCGCCCCCAACCCCCGTGGGGGAGGGGGCGGACGCAATTCTGGAGGTTAGACCGGTCTTACCTCTAGAATCGTGGTTAGCTGGACCACGATCAGGAACGGAGCGAAGGTAACATCTGTTACCTTGCCCTGGTTCTGACGGTGGCCCAGGCTGCAGGATGGGATCGCCGCACTGGCGAGGACAGGCGGCCGCATGTCACACCTCTGCGCGCAGCCCCGCCGTCTCCCTGATCCCCCTCAGAGATCAGGCTGGCACGTCTAAAGGCTGTCTGGTCTGATCACGGACCGGGATTCGAGATGGATTCAGGGTTCAGTGTGGCGGGCCGAAATGCCCTTCATGTCTGAAATTACCCAACCTCTCCACTGCAGATATCCAAGGAAAGAGACCCTGACTTAATAAAATGTCAATGGATATCAGAAACCCTGGCACACAATTAAGCAACAGAATATTCTGAAGGACCTGAGGGACCTGCAGGATGACATGATACCTGGCATGTGAGACAACCCAGGCCAAGGTCTATTGCCGAGCATCTTCAATTAACCCAAATGTTTCTCTTTAGCACTGTATCTCGGAACATCTCAGCATTTCTATAAAATGATTCTTAAAAGCTCATAAAACTGCTGAACTGCACCTTCACAGAGAAAAAACCCTCAATATATTTGCTGCTTCACTTCCAAACTGCTCATGAAATGACTGTAATAATCAAACAAAGCACTGGACTGACTGCTGGGAAAATCTCCGCCCTGCTCTCTTCATCCAACCCCTCCACCTGCCCCTTTGACCTGATCCCCACCCACCTCCTGACCTCTATTGCTCCCACTGTTGCCACCCCACTTCTACATGTCATCAATCTCTCCCTTTCCACAGGCTCCTTCCCCTCTGCTTTCAAGCACGCCACTGTCTCCCCCATCCTCAGAAAGCCCACCCTGGACGCATCTGATCCCTCTAGTTACCGGCCAGTCTCCCTCCTTCTCTTTGCCTCAAAGCTTCTGGAACGTGTTGTCTACTCCCGCTGCCTGGACCTCCTCTCTGCCAACTCCTCCCTGGACCCTCTCCAATCCGGCTTCCGTCCCCTCCACTCTACTGAAACTGCCCTGGCTAAGATCACCAATGATCTACTTGTCACTAAATCTAAGCGCCTCTACTCCATCCTTGTCATCCTTGACCTCTCTGCTGCCTTTGACACTGTCGACCACTTGCTCCTATTGGACTCCCTTTACTCCTTGGGTTTCCGTGGCTCTGTCCTCGACTGGTTCTCTTCCTACCTCTCTGACAGATCCTTTAAAGTCTCGCTCCTCGAATCAAGCTCCTCCGCCCTCCCCCTTCCGGTTGGGGTCCCCCAAGGCTCCGTCCTTGGCCCTCTCCTCTTCTCTATTTAAACCCTGTCCCTTGCCAAAATTATTGCCTCCCATGGATTCCAATACCATCTCTACACTGATGACACCCAACTCTGTCTTTCTATCCCCTCTCTCTCCTCCTCTGGTCCACTCACGCCTCATCAACTGCCTCTCTGATATCTCCGCCTGGATGTCCCGACGTCAGCTCAAGCTCAACATGGCCAAAACTGAACTCATTTTTCCTCCCTCCTCTTCATCTCCCTCTAACCTACCCATCTGCATCGATGGAGTCACCATTCATCCTGTTCTCCAAGTCCGTAGCTTGGGCTTCATCTTTGACACGCACTTCTCTTTTAAACCTTACAGTGACTCTGTTGCCAAATCCTGCTGATTCGCCTTCCATAACATTGCTCGGATCCGCCCCTTTCTCTCTACCTCCTCGGCCAAAACCCTTGTTCATGCCATGGTTATCTCTCGCCGCGATTATTGCAACCTTCTCCTTGCTGGACTCCCTCGCTGTCACCTGTCCCCCTTATCGCAATCCAAAACTCCGCTGCCAAGGTCATTCAAAGACCTGGCTGTTCGCCCAGGCCTTTGGGAGGGAGGGTGGGTGAGTAGGGTGGGTTTTTTTTAGCTCCCCCACCTATTTCTGGTTTTTATTATTGTATCTAGCCCTGTTTTAATATTTTATAATATTTATGATGATTTTAAATTGATTTTATTGTTTTTTAATGTATGGAAGCCGCCCCGAGCTGCATGGCAGGAGGGGCGGGGTAGAAATTTATAAAATAAATAAATAAAT
>QEPC01003632.1:2906658-2933573 GCA_003113815.1 Sphenodon punctatus | reverse complement strand
TGAATGTTTGTTTGTCTTCTCCCCTGTCTCTCCCACTGTCCCCTCTCCCTGTCTCCCCCTCCTTGTCTTTTAGATTGTAAGCCACAGGCAGGGACTGCGTCTGTTTCTATGTTTTGTACAGCACCAGGTCACACGTCTGGCACTATATAAATATTTATAATAATTATAATAATAATAATAATAATAATCATAAAAACCACAAAGCAGCAACTAAACTCTTCTGCCTTACATAATGGCTAGAGCATTTTTCAAGCCTTATGCCCTCCCCTGGTGGGCAGATGCCAGCTTGGTAAACTGCAGAATGAAACACCTACATGGTCCAGGCAGCAAAAGAGGTTCTGGCATTGCTCTCTGTTACCTCACCAAAACTTAGTCTACACTTCATTACAAGCTAAACTACCTTCATTTCACTGAGAGCAACTGCATATCCTCACATGGAGGGCAGGCAGAATTGGCCCATTAGTATCGATATCAAATTTAAGTTAATGTAAAAATAATAGACTAACAAATGAAACAGACTTTTCATTTCCAAGGGTTTAAACTCAGCCTGTGTCAGACATGAATAAAATATTTCAATATATGGTATTAACTAAAAAAGAAGATTAAGGGGGAACACGACAGTAGTTTTCAAATATCTGGAAGATGCCACAAAAAAAGGTGGTGCACATTTGTTCTCCAATGCCACAGAAGATAAAACAAGAAGAAATGAGCATAAATTGCTGCAAGGCAGATTTCTGTTAAATATTAGGGAAAAAAACCTTCCTAACTGTGAACTGCTGAGCAATGGAATAGATTTTCAAGGGTCGTCATGAAATTTCCTTCCTGGGATGTTTTCAAAGACCATCTGGACAAGCTTCTGTTTGTGATGCTGTAGGTGAAGAGAGTTGGTCTAGATGATCCTTTGATTGCACTTCCAACCCTATGATTCTATGAATTAACAACATGATCCTCAAAGTGCCCCTTTGCTGAAGCAAATGGGGATTCTGCTGGTGGGGTGCTTAGAGCAGGGGTGTGGAACCTCAGCCCTCCTGGGAGCCAAATATGGCCTGTGGCTAGTTTTTTATTTGGCTCCTTCCAGTTTCTGGATCCAGTTCCTATCCCCCCAAACTGTGAAAGACTGAGCTCAGGGTAAGAGCAGAGGTAATGACATGCATCCAGATTATCTGCCCCTGAACAGGGGGCAGATACATGGCACAGAACAATAATCTGGACCATCCCCTTCCCAAAGGCACCCCTTAAGTAATCCTGAACCCAACTCTTGCAGCTTGTACTAATTTTCAAAGTGGACCCTCAGAAGAAAAAGGTTTCACACCCTGGCTTAGGGGATTGGAGCCATAGGGTAATTTCAGACGTGACGGGCCGACCCGTTACCACCGACCGGGATCCGTTTCGGATCCTGGTAAGGAATCAGTCCGGCCGTCCTTTAGACATGCCGGGTTGATTCTGCTCGGGGATCAGGCGGGGCTGTGCAGCGCAACGTGCGGCCCTGCCCCCCCCACGCTCCACCGGCTGCCCGCCCTCCAGGAGACGGGCAGGTGCAGCGGCCAATCTGGCTGCTGCGCCCGATCCCGCATTGGGGTTTGGGACACGGTCCAGACTCGGCAGAGGTAACAGACGTTACTTTCCACTGATTCCAGACCATGGTCCAGCTAACCACGGTTCTGGCCCTCCGGGTGGTCGGAGGTCCAGAACCGTGGTCAATGTGTTTCCCGCCGGAGGTTCACTGTGGTGAACATCTGGCCGAACGCACTACAGCCGTTACGGTACCGCAGCCACCACAGGGGGCTCACTGTAGTTGACCGTGATATCGTAATGTCTGAAATTACCCATAGCTTCCTGCATCACACCTCACTTGACCTTCGATAAGCAGCTTATCGAAGGTCAAGTGAAAGCAACAGACTCTGGCATCCAGTATTGCTAAATATTTCACTCAAAAGGGAGCCAAAGTACTTCAGAAGCCTTATCTTATCAGAAACAGCAAATATATAGGGCAAGACTTCATCAACACTTGAATAAGGGGCTTTCAAGGAAGAAATTAGGCTGCATCAGGAAATGGTTTTAATAACTAACATGCTTCCTCTGAAGTAATGCTGAAATAGCCATGTAGGGGAGAGACTATTAAGGACTCACTGCTGAAAGTTTCATCCTCTCTCTTCTACCCCCGATAAAACGACGTAACATTCATGACTGCTAAAAAGTTCCATGTTTTTCAAGCAGTAGGGATATTAGCCCTAGTCACACTGGACAATTACATTCTGTCTACTTAAACTTACCTTGCACTTTGAGGCAGCAAGTAAAATCGGGTTTTGGGGAGGCTAAGACCACCAGTTACACTGTGTATGCATGGTCGGTAAAGGGGCACACACATGAATTCTCCTTGCCACAGAACCTCTGTCCGTACTCCACCCCCTCAAATTACAAGGTCTCTTGAACCATCACTGCTGGAAATAATTAGACACTTCACTCCTAGCTGCCTTTGGAAGTCAAACATTTGAGCTTATATTCAGATAGTGAATAAACAAAGTGAAGCAGGAGCAAGAAAAGAATAATAATTTTACTTGCAGCATACAAGACCACGTTTCATAGGATTGTATATTTTATTAGGCTAAACAGAACAAACTAATTCTATGATTTCAGCATATTTTACAAATGGACACATTTCACTTTTGTCTCCTCATGTTCATTGTAGTGTATAGGGTTAGTGGAAGTTAAGATAAATACAAAAAATAAAATAATGTTCCCAAGAAGGGAAACAAAATAGTAGAAGCTGCAATTAATCCCAACATTGGCTCTTTTTTAACAGAGGAAAATCTGATCAGGGCCTTCTGTGGATGATATGAAATATGTCCAACTGTTTTTGTATGAAGTCCTTTTGCAACAGTGTGATGAGAAAATTCACAATTCAGAGGTTTTCGATTTCATAAGAAAATACTTTAAATGTTTAAACAAACCTCACAAGGTTTACTCATTTGTTAGCTATGACATCTGGCTCGCCACAAGGTTTTATGATATGCTCCTGAATCTTGACCTATGTGGCACAAAAATTTGTCTTATTTTACAAGCACCACAGTGCCCCTGCCAAGACTTCCCCTGTGCTGCTACTTGATATCAGCCAGGATTCACACACAAAAGGCTGCCTTCTCGACCAGCTTTGAGAGGGGTAAGTACGGCTATTAAGCATTCTTGTACTTCAATTACAGACAGCCAGAGTCAGAGGAAAAAACACGTGTTTTCTTTTAAGTGCATTTATGTAAGTATAGGTGATAAAAAATATTATTGTTGGATCCCAAAATGAAAGGCCTATACCTACAATTATAGTAAACCAAGCAACAGAACAGATAGATTAGAATATTACCACCCAAACCAATGAAAGCACACACACGGGTCAGAGTAAACTTGGGGAAAGTCAATGGACTTGATTGGTCATTTCAACTTTTGCAGGAACACAGAAAGTGTGATTTTGTGAACAAAGTCAAATTAAGATGTCCAGGGAAATGAATAGGCATATAACCTTTTGAGCCGAGTAATTAAAAAGTGCAGTGACTAAAAAACTAAGTAGGACCTTTTCTATTCCAGTCACTCAATGTATTTCTACTGGCCTCACTGATATCACAGAAACCATTTATGGCTGTGTGTACTATGAAGACAGCTTTGATGTGCTGATTTCAGATACAGCTATTTCTCTTTCCTTCCGGAGGTACTGCTGTGTCCTATAGAGTCACCATAGAGCCATAACATAACCAAGTATATTTAAAGGATGATGGTCACGAAAAAAACTAGAAACAGATGTTCCTGAAAGTGATTAATGGAGAATGTCAGCAGAACGGAAGGATGGAGTGAGAGATTACTATGGAATACCACAGGAAGAAGAAATGGGGGGAAGAGAGAAAAGACTGTGTGAAAATGAGACAAAAAGAAGTGGCAGCGATCAGAGGAAAGGCAAAATTGGTAAGAAGAAACAATGGTAGAGAAGACTGGCCTTAAGGCAATAAAATATGGTTGTGCAGGGTCCTGCATTTTTACAAGGTTCCCCAAAAACAGTTTTTCTGTCTTGCTCCTAGCATCTCCACCCCTACAGATCTGGGTTGAGCATCAAGTACTGGGGCAAATGGGGGTGGGGGGCTGAGTACCTTGTACTATAAAGGTGTGCCAGCTTCTCATATCCCTGCTGCTGCTCTGCCCCCTCTGTCTTGTCCCCTTTGTGCTGAAGAGGGGGTGGAAGGAGCACAACAGCTAAATAGGCAGGTGTCTCCCTACAAAGTGGGACTCACACTATCAGCTATCCCACAGCGCTCTGTCCCACCCTTCTCTGCCAGTGGGTGGGAGGAGGCTAAGGGGTAATGTCTTGTCAGTATATCCTGTTATACTGAGTAAAATTTGTCTCTCTGGACAAACAGTCCAGTACAATGATAATTCTTGAAGAAGAACATGGATAAATTGGGCTGTAGCAATCTTTAAAAGAAGAATACTTTTACATTCTATGCATTTTTTAGCCTACAAATGTTGCCAAAGATGTGGACCTGGATTTGGACTCTGAAAATGGGTTTTAGAAGACATTTGCTAATTTTAAATGCCTTCAGGTTTTGAACAAAATGTCTATATCACTTATTTTTAGAGACTATTCCACACAAATTAAATTCTTCATTTAGTTGCCTCATAACACATTAACAATGCATTCACTAAAACTAATTGAAGTCAATGTGACTTCTTACATATAAGTGGACTGAGAACTGGAACCTTCACTATTAATCTTTCCTCTCATGTCAGTACAATACAGCCCTTATTTCTCTTCCCTCAATGTATTGCCCATTTGTCAATATATCTTTCTGATAAAGTGTTTTCAAAAACAAAGCATAACATCCTGCAGGTGGCTTCACTAAATCTATGCAAGGAAGGACTACAACTTTCTAAAACGATTTCTTAGCGTATGAAAAGTGACTGCTGTCATGTCACACACTTCAAATTCATATCTAATTTTATGTCCATCCCTTCAAAGGTTTCTATTGACATTACTCCTTTCTAGGTATTTATGTGGTTCTGGATTAAGTGTCTATTTCTCAATGCTGAATCTAATTTCTTAAATACTTTGCCTATTTTCTTTTTTCCCCAGCCTGTTTACGGCTCTTTTCACATGAGAGCCGCCTTGCCCACATGGGCGACTGGGTGGGTGGGGTGGGGAGTGTGCATGTGACTGCCGGTGGGAATGGGTGGGATGCGTGCGTGCCCCCGCGCTTCACCCACCTCCACCCAATGCCCACGCATGGAGGTATTGGGAAAAACGAAGATGCCTCCGTGTGTGCAGCTGGGTAGAGATGGGTGGGCGTCCATGTAATGGGCCACCCACACGCTGCACACCCACTGCCTCCTTCACCCATCCCCCACGGACGGTGGCTTCTTCCCAGTTCATTTAAAAAGTCCTACATTATGTCTTGCTCCTCAAATGTGTGTGTGAGTGTAAGTAAATCTATGGATATGATCACCTGCTTGTTAGTATTCTTTTCAAGATTATTAATAATGTATTTAGATGAGACACCAATCTTTGTAACCCAGAAGACACCTTCCCTCCACCTGGCATCTTTGCCATTTAACATTGCCTTTGCTTACTTTCTTTCAGTCAGTTTTTAAACCACAGTAGGCAAAATAATTCTTTTGCTCTGTTTTCTATGTGAAAATATCTGGTCAAACTGAATTAACAGCATTTCATTTCATTATGTTTGATAGTAAAACTGCTAATTTATAGCTACCTAGTTACAAGAAAGCAGCATCTCTATTTAATATTCTATTAAGTGCTAGCAGGGATGGTGGAACCTTTTTCATCCCCCAGGAAAATTAGTCCACATTGAAAATTAGTACAAGCTCCGAGGGCCACGTACAAGTTAGAGGTGGGGGTGTTTAAGGGGTGTACTGAAGAATAGGAGGGCCTAGATCATGGATTTGTGCCATGGATCTATCCCCTATCCTTGTGTGCATGCTCTCATCTTTGCTTCCTTAACATGAGGTCAGTTTTCCAGTGGTTGGAGGAAGGAACTGGAGAGCGTTAATTCTCCTCAGATTCGATCTTGTCCCCTCAAGGGTGCTGACTGGGAGACGGAATGGGACTCCATATCCCCTCAAACAGTGCAGCTGTTCGATGGTTCAAACTGAAGATCTTCTTAATCTATTATTTTCCTGTCTGTATACGGATGTGTACCGACAGAAATTCTTGCCTTCTGTGCTTAAAAATAAAATTCATTGGTCGCCTCAACAGTTATTAATCTTTTTGACTTTGGCCAAAGATTTTGACTTTATCCATAATCTTGCCAGAATGGCATTAGCCTTGATTAAAAGGAATCAAAATCAAAATACCCTGCAGGGCTAGGAGTGGACTTTGTTGCTGGAGATTCCCCACTATCTCTCTATTGTTTTATGTATATTATTTATTGATTTATTCACTGATTGATTCAATGGCTATTGATTTAACGATTTAATGGTTTGTGATTTTCTTTATAGTTTTTATTATGGATCTCTTGAGAGTTCGTAAGCGCCTTTTGTATGTTTTGTAATTTGACCAAGAAGTACTACCATAAGACAGGTCTTTTTACAGCTTTTGTCGACCTCCGCTCAGCCTTCGATTTGGTCTCCAGGGGTCACTTGTGGCAGAAACTGGCTATGACATCTATTGACCGAAGACTTCTTTTTTTTATACAGAGGCTATATACTAACACAACATTGTGTGTTAGATTAAACCAGGAGGGCTCTCTCTCAGGGCTGATACAAACAGAGAGAGGAGTAATACAGGGGTGTGTATTGGCCCCTATTTTATTTAATTTCTATCGAAATGATATGACTGAGACTGTCTCGTCCTCCTCAAACCATCCCCCCAGGTTGGGGAATACTGAAGTGACCCCTCTCTTATATGCAGATGATGCGATCTTAATGTCTAGCACCCAGGTGGGCCTGTGTAGACAATTGGCTGTTTTTGGCCAGTTTTGCTGACAGAATTTCTTGGAGATAAATTATGATAAGACCAAAATAATGGTCTTCTCACCCAAAAGGAAAGCTTACAATGGTACTTAGACGATCATCAGCTTGATCAGGTTAAGCTGTACAAATATCTAGGGCTTATATTCCAAGCCAATGGGGCTTGGACAGCACATGCTAACATGGTGGTGAGGCAGGCCGGGCTTGTTGAGAGATCAATTTGCCGCCATTTTAGAGCTAGAGGGGGGCATTTGGTAACTCCTGCGATTCGGGTATATAAGACGAAACGTTTGTCCCAACTTCTCTTTGGAGCCAGGTTTTGGGCAGTCAGGAGATCTAAAAACTTGGAGCACTTGCTGACCAAATTTCTTAGGTCTATTTTGGCAATACCTAATAATGCTCCAAGTTGTGCCGTGAGGCTGGAATGTGGGATGTTAACTCTAGAGGCCCAGATCTGGATATTAGCCTTGGGATACTGGCTAAGACTGCATTTCAGCCTGGCTGCCCCACTCTCCATTTTGGTATTGTTGGAATGCTTTTGTAATCCTTGGGTGGGAATGGTGGTTGGGAAATTACATATGATTGGTCTCCCCCCTGCCATGGTGACTACTCTAGGATATGCTAATGCTAAAAGACTGGTCAAACAGCGGATTGCAGATATGACTCATCAAGAAGACATTGCTGCAGTAAGAGGAAAAAAGACACTGGGCTGTTTGTTGGGTTTATTCAATCATCCTCCTGGTGCTTCTGCTATGCCCTACTTAGAATATAATTTGGGATTGTCAGCCAAGTGTTTGACCATGGCCAGAATGAATATTTTCCCCTCTGCACTAACTGAGGGGCGCTTTCATGGCATCCCTCTTATTCACTGGCGTTGCAGTTGTCCGCTAGCTTCTGTGTACACCATTGAGAACATCTTGCTACGATGTGAGTGCTACTCTGAAGCCTGGGAGAAGTGGCTGGCCCCTCTATTAAAAGACTCCTTGGTTAGGTCTAGTTATCAGCCTGGTGAGATCTCTTCTATCTGGTTATGATGAAGTGAGTACCAAAAGGGTGACCAAATTCTTGCTTAGTGTCTTAAGCTCTAAACTTCAAAGAAATTAGGTAGTGTCATCACTGTTGTAATCATGGGCAAGGCATAATGGGGCTGTTAAAATGTATTTGCTCATCGTCTGTATTTATGGGTGTCCCTCTTGGATATTTACAATCGTTGATATCACTCTGGGTGGCCTAACTCATTTGTTAGTTTCTGCATTCTACAGGGATCAAGTTCTGCCACAACAAGCCCTGGGAAGGAACAGGCAATTTTAAATGTGTTAACTGTGATTATAGTATGGCTTAATTAAATGTTGTGCTTTCATTATTATTATTATTTGTATTTTGTACCGACTCTGTTATGGCTACGGCCAAACAATAATAAACAAGACCAAGGACATACAAAACATAAATAAATAATAATAAACAATTTATTTATTTATGTTTTGTATGTCCTTGGTCTTGACCTATGGTCACGACAATAAAATATTATTATTATTTATTATTATCACAACTGGATCCCAGGGCCACATAAAAACTTGCCATGGGTAACATTTGGCCCCTGCTGTACAGCATTAAACTATGAGAGAAGTATACTGCATGTTTTTAAGATATTTGTATTAATCTGGCAATGCAAAAAATGAGAGAAAAAACCCCCCCAGTGGTTTATGGCCAAAATCCATTTCCCCCAATAATTTACTTTGGGATTCAAGATGCATTTACAAGTGGTTTATATAACTGATTTTTCTCTTCAAATGTCACTTCTGAATTCAAACATCACACGTCTCTCTTCCCCCTTAACTATTCTCCTCTATAGCAGGAAAAACTATTCATTATATATTTCATTGTCCTTTATACCCCTCTCTAAAACCCTGTACACCTTCTAGACTCTGAACTACTCTCTTAAAACATCCCAATTATTTGTCTACTTTGTATTTGATTTCAGACAAAAAGCAGAGAACTATGTTAGGAAAATGCAGCACTTTTTAAACCTTAAGATTTTCTTCTCCACCAAGTAGTGTTCAAGCATTCCATTAGCACAAGCCTATTGCCATGTTCCTGCAAATATAAATGGTCTCTTTTAGTTGTCTACTTTGTAGCCTCATAACTGCACAAAATAGCCTTATGTGAGTCACTCCCAAAGAGAAATAGTGAGCATGAAAGCCATAAAATGAACTAATCCAGCACTTTCCCCCCCTGAGGTTACAATAAGCATGTTTCCCACAAAATTTTGGTCATATCTGATCTGAGTTATTAAAGTAACTCTGAAATATATTTTCTGGCAGTCCAAGGCTCTGTACAAACCAGTAGGCAATAATTCAGAAGTACGTATCATTTTTTAGAAGAACACTTCAAAGCACCTGTACTCTGCACTGGGAAACTCAAATGAACTCAAACTAGGGCTTGTAATAATGCAGGCCTGACAACGTTATGGTAGCCTGGTAATTTAACAGTTTTGGAATAACAGGAGCCAGGAAAATGAAATTTTTGTAATTTACTGGAATTCTGCACATGTCCAATGTCCCCTCCCTAGTTTTCATCACAAATGTGTTCGTTATCAATAGTTTAAATCAAATCTTTATCAGAGAATCTGAACAAAAAAACCACCTTCATTCTACCTCAGAATGCAATCCGGACATGGCAGGGAAAGGGAAATTTCATTAGCTGTGAATTTCCATTCTTCTCTTGAAGCAGGGTAGACAGTCAGAACTGACGGGTTATGTCCCTACTCACTCAGTAGTAGGTAGGATCCATATGATAGACAGTCAATGCAGGTGGGAGGGGCATGCCCCCGCACCAGGTCCCCAGGACCTGACTGCCAAAGCGACTTAGAAAACTAGAAACAAGATGATTATAATTTGAGCAGTAAAAAACAAAAAAGGTTGAAAAAACAGGCAGAGACAGGAAAGGGGAGTGGGAAGTAGCCCCCAGACTCTACTGAAAACCCTTGTCTAATCCACAAAAGTGGAATTCGACATGGGTGAGACTGACTGTCCACCCTGCAGACTGACTGTCCACCCTGCTTCAAGAGAAGAATGGAAATTCACAGGTAAAGAAATTTCCCTTTCTCTCTCTTTCCACAGGGTGGACAGTCAGAATTGATGGGAAGTCGCCTAGCAGTGCCTTTTCAAGGGAGGCCAGTCCAAAAAATAAAGGGTCCAAGTCTTGGTCTGGACTAAGTCAGAACTTTCTGAAGCACCCAATGGCCAAAAGTCACTTCAGTGGATGCTAGTGTCTCCTTACTGTAGATACACATGAAGGAATGAGCAGAGGACCAGGTGGTTAATCTGCAGAATTCCTCCACTGACACCTATCCAGGAGCACCAAAATTATAGATGCCTCTAAGAGAATGAGAAGCAATTCCCATAGGAGGAGGAATCTGTGAGGCCTTGGAAGTCTTCAATATGCAGGCACTAGACCATCTAGCTAGGGTACTTCAGTTCTAAATCCACATGAAACCTTGAATTGACATTCTGTATGACTGTGGTCTCTAACCTCAGAACTACCTTGTCTTTGTGAAAAATGCACAGTTCAGAGTCAGAAGAAAGAGTCCCCAACTCTGAGACTCTGCAAGCCGAGGTCATGGACACCTGGAACATTATCTTAACTGTTTTAAATAACTGTGACATCTGCAGAAGCAGCTCAAAAGATGGGTGTATCAAAGCCTTGAGGACTACATTCTGCCTCCAAGTGGAAAACCTTGCGCTAGACAGTGGGCAGGTGAGCTGCGCTTCCTTGAGGAATCCCCTAACTTGAAGCGGAATCCCCTAACTGTGGAGGTTGCCCTCCACAGCAGATAATACTTGAAAGAGTATTATGCAACATAATACTCAAAGCCTTGAGACCCATTTTGAGACCCCGCTTCTTGGAGAAACTGCAGGATCTCCAATACCCCTGCATTAGCTGTCCTGCACCAGTATACAAACTTCACCCAAGTTGCACCATATACTTTGTTGGTTAAAGATCTGTGAGATAATAACAAGGTATCTAAGATTACCAAAGAAACTAAGGGCTGTCCAAAGAGTCCTTTCAACAGACAAGTGGCAAGCTGAAACATCTGTGGGTTTAGATGAAGAGATTCAGTAGGATGAAAGAGATGGAATAGGAGATTCAGACTCGCAGTGAGATATAGTAGGCTGCTCAGTGCCATATTGATGACATCAGAGAATCGGGGTCTCCTTGGCCAGGGTGATGCCACTAGGCTCACATAAGATCCTTTCCCTCTGGATGAGGGAAACGGGAGAGAATGCTTAAAGAAAGCCCCTGGGCCACCCCTGAGGCAAAGAATCCAGGCCCACTGCTCTGGGGTTACTCACCTGGAAGGGAACTTGGATACACAGGAGACCCTGTGATCATACTCAAGGCAAAGAGGTCCAACACTGGTGGACCAAAATGACTCATAAAGATCTTGAGCGCTGCCTCCAATATGGACCATTCTTGCATCAGCTGAGCCAGTCTGCTTGGATATTCAGGGAACTTGCGATGTGCACCACCTTGATTGAGGCTAGATGTACTTCCCTCCAGTTGAGCAATCATGCTACCTGTGTGCACACGGATACATCCTCCTTTCAACTCAGCAGAGAAGTGAAGAAGAGCTAGGCGAATGGCTTTACAGTTCCAGGGAGTCAACATGGCAGGACACCACCTCGTGTCCATGAACCCTGGGCTGATTTGTGAGCGAAGTGGACTCTCCAGCCTCAGCTGCTGGCATTTGTGGTCAGAATCAGCCTCTATGGGTCTCGAAGAGGCATTCCCTGTGAAAGCCTGGTCAGAGCTGACCACCACAGGAGATGCTCCTTCACCTTTCGAGCAACTGTGATAGAGAGATGCCTGGAGGGTGCAATCTCTTGCTGGATAGGTCGAAGGACCTATTGCAGTAGACAGAGATGAAACCTGGCACAACCCACTGCGTCCAAGCAGCAGTTTAGGCTGCTGAACACCTGGGCCAGGAACATCAGATCAGACTGGGTCTCAGTTTGGACTTGATCGAGCCAGCTCACTAGTTTCATTAGTCTTTCCTCTGACAGGAAAACCTGATCTAAGATGATGTCCAGCATCACCCCCAGGTACAGGATGGACTGAAGGTCATACTCTGTTGATCAGGAAGTCGGGGTGTCATGCATCTCATACAATAAGCATATATTTTTGGCCATCTGTGTTTCAATGTATTGAAAATTAGAATTAGTCTTTGTATGGTGGTCTTTTTCTGAACTGTTTGTATAATGACCTCTCAGTGAACTTTTGACTATATACTAGGAGAGAAATTTAAATTGTTAGAATGTCCATCTGACTTGATTTAGAACTGTGATCTTATCAGTCTGTGCTTCAGTGATTAATGACTCCATGGCACAAGTATCTCCTTTCTTCCAAGGGGTACCTTCCCTTGAGGTAAAGTATTAGCTAGCAGCTGGATTTAACTAATTGGTCAGCAGAATGTTGAAGGAAACCTGACTGAAAACTCCAAAATCAGTCTATTCTGTACCTGACATCATCTGAATCAGCTTCTCAAGCTACCAATTCACTATAAGACCTGTCTCTTATACACATCTAGATGTGTATAAGAGACAGAGACATTACGGTACCACGGCTGTCAACAGGGGGCTCACTGTAGTTGACCGTGATATCGTAATGTCTGAAATTACCCATAGCTTCCTGCATCACACCTCACTTGACCTTCGATAAGCAGCTTATCGAAGGTCAAGTGAAAGCAACAGACTCTGGCATCCAGTATTGCTAAATATTTCACTCAAAAGGGAGCCAAAGTACTTCAGAAGCCTTATCTTATCAGAAACAGCAAATATATAGGGCAAGACTTCATCAACACTTGAATAAGGGGCTTTCAAGGAAGAAATTAGGCTGCATCAGGAAATGGTTTTAATAACTAACATGCTTCCTCTGAAGTAATGCTGAAATAGCCATGTAGGGGAGAGACTATTAAGGACTCACTGCTGAAAGTTTCATCCTCTCTCTTCTACCCCCGATAAAACGACGTAACATTCATGACTGCTAAAAAGTTCCATGTTTTTCAAGCAGTAGGGATATTAGCCCTAGTCACACTGGACAATTACATTCTGTCTACTTAAACTTACCTTGCACTTTGAGGCAGCAAGTAAAATCGGGTTTTGGGGAGGCTAAGACCACCAGTTACACTGTGTATGCATGGTCGGTAAAGGGGCACACACATGAATTCTCCTTGCCACAGAACCTCTGTCCGTACTCCACCCCCTCAAATTACAAGGTCTCTTGAACCATCACTGCTGGAAATAATTAGACACTTCACTCCTAGCTGCCTTTGGAAGTCAAACATTTGAGCTTATATTCAGATAGTGAATAAACAAAGTGAAGCAGGAGCAAGAAAAGAATAATAATTTTACTTGCAGCATACAAGACCACGTTTCATAGGATTGTATATTTTATTAGGCTAAACAGAACAAACTAATTCTATGATTTCAGCATATTTTACAAATGGACACATTTCACTTTTGTCTCCTCATGTTCATTGTAGTGTATAGGGTTAGTGGAAGTTAAGATAAATACAAAAAATAAAATAATGTTCCCAAGAAGGGAAACAAAATAGTAGAAGCTGCAATTAATCCCAACATTGGCTCTTTTTTAACAGAGGAAAATCTGATCAGGGCCTTCTGTGGATGATATGAAATATGTCCAACTGTTTTTGTATGAAGTCCTTTTGCAACAGTGTGATGAGAAAATTCACAATTCAGAGGTTTTCGATTTCATAAGAAAATACTTTAAATGTTTAAACAAACCTCACAAGGTTTACTCATTTGTTAGCTATGACATCTGGCTCGCCACAAGGTTTTATGATATGCTCCTGAATCTTGACCTATGTGGCACAAAAATTTGTCTTATTTTACAAGCACCACAGTGCCCCTGCCAAGACTTCCCCTGTGCTGCTACTTGATATCAGCCAGGATTCACACACAAAAGGCTGCCTTCTCGACCAGCTTTGAGAGGGGTAAGTACGGCTATTAAGCATTCTTGTACTTCAATTACAGACAGCCAGAGTCAGAGGAAAAAACACGTGTTTTCTTTTAAGTGCATTTATGTAAGTATAGGTGATAAAAAATATTATTGTTGGATCCCAAAATGAAAGGCCTATACCTACAATTATAGTAAACCAAGCAACAGAACAGATAGATTAGAATATTACCACCCAAACCAATGAAAGCACACACACGGGTCAGAGTAAACTTGGGGAAAGTCAATGGACTTGATTGGTCATTTCAACTTTTGCAGGAACACAGAAAGTGTGATTTTGTGAACAAAGTCAAATTAAGATGTCCAGGGAAATGAATAGGCATACCTTTTGAGCCGAGTAATTAAAAAGTGCAGTGACTAAAAAACTAAGTAGGACCTTTTCTATTCCAGTCACTCAATGTATTTCTACTGGCCTCACTGATATCACAGAAACCATTTATGGCTGTGTGTACTATGAAGACAGCTTTGATGTGCTGATTTCAGATACAGCTATTTCTCTTTCCTTCCGGAGGTACTGCTGTGTCCTATAGAGTCACCATAGAGCCATAACATAACCAAGTATATTTAAAGGATGATGGTCACGAAAAAAACTAGAAACAGATGTTCCTGAAAGTGATTAATGGAGAATGTCAGCAGAACGGAAGGATGGAGTGAGAGATTACTATGGAATACCACAGGAAGAAGAAATGGGGGGAAGAGAGAAAAGACTGTGTGAAAATGAGACAAAAAGAAGTGGCAGCGATCAGAGGAAAGGCAAAATTGGTAAGAAGAAACAATGGTAGAGAAGACTGGCCTTAAGGCAATAAAATATGGTTGTGCAGGGTCCTGCATTTTTACAAGGTTCCCCAAAAACAGTTTTTCTGTCTTGCTCCTAGCATCTCCACCCCTACAGATCTGGGTTGAGCATCAAGTACTGGGGCAAATGGGGGTGGGGGGCTGAGTACCTTGTACTATAAAGGTGTGCCAGCTTCTCATATCCCTGCTGCTGCTCTGCCCCCTCTGTCTTGTCCCCTTTGTGCTGAAGAGGGGGTGGAAGGAGCACAACAGCTAAATAGGCAGGTGTCTCCCTACAAAGTGGGACTCACACTATCAGCTATCCCACAGCGCTCTGTCCCACCCTTCTCTGCCAGTGGGTGGGAGGAGGCTAAGGGGTAATGTCTTGTCAGTATATCCTGTTATACTGAGTAAAATTTGTCTCTCTGGACAAACAGTCCAGTACAATGATAATTCTTGAAGAAGAACATGGATAAATTGGGCTGTAGCAATCTTTAAAAGAAGAATACTTTTACATTCTATGCATTTTTTAGCCTACAAATGTTGCCAAAGATGTGGACCTGGATTTGGACTCTGAAAATGGGTTTTAGAAGACATTTGCTAATTTTAAATGCCTTCAGGTTTTGAACAAAATGTCTATATCACTTATTTTTAGAGACTATTCCACACAAATTAAATTCTTCATTTAGTTGCCTCATAACACATTAACAATGCATTCACTAAAACTAATTGAAGTCAATGTGACTTCTTACATATAAGTGGACTGAGAACTGGAACCTTCACTATTAATCTTTCCTCTCATGTCAGTACAATACAGCCCTTATTTCTCTTCCCTCAATGTATTGCCCATTTGTCAATATATCTTTCTGATAAAGTGTTTTCAAAAACAAAGCATAACATCCTGCAGGTGGCTTCACTAAATCTATGCAAGGAAGGACTACAACTTTCTAAAACGATTTCTTAGCGTATGAAAAGTGACTGCTGTCATGTCACACACTTCAAATTCATATCTAATTTTATGTCCATCCCTTCAAAGGTTTCTATTGACATTACTCCTTTCTAGGTATTTATGTGGTTCTGGATTAAGTGTCTATTTCTCAATGCTGAATCTAATTTCTTAAATACTTTGCCTATTTTCTTTTTTCCCCAGCCTGTTTACGGCTCTTTTCACATGAGAGCCGCCTTGCCCACATGGGCGACTGGGTGGGTGGGGTGGGGAGTGTGCATGTGACTGCCGGTGGGAATGGGTGGGATGCGTGCGTGCCCCCGCGCTTCACCCACCTCCACCCAATGCCCACGCATGGAGGTATTGGGAAAAACGAAGATGCCTCCGTGTGTGCAGCTGGGTAGAGATGGGTGGGCGTCCATGTAATGGGCCACCCACACGCTGCACACCCACTGCCTCCTTCACCCATCCCCCACGGACGGTGGCTTCTTCCCAGTTCATTTAAAAAGTCCTACATTATGTCTTGCTCCTCAAATGTGTGTGTGAGTGTAAGTAAATCTATGGATATGATCACCTGCTTGTTAGTATTCTTTTCAAGATTATTAATAATGTATTTAGATGAGACACCAATCTTTGTAACCCAGAAGACACCTTCCCTCCACCTGGCATCTTTGCCATTTAACATTGCCTTTGCTTACTTTCTTTCAGTCAGTTTTTAAACCACAGTAGGCAAAATAATTCTTTTGCTCTGTTTTCTATGTGAAAATATCTGGTCAAACTGAATTAACAGCATTTCATTTCATTATGTTTGATAGTAAAACTGCTAATTTATAGCTACCTAGTTACAAGAAAGCAGCATCTCTATTTAATATTCTATTAAGTGCTAGCAGGGATGGTGGAACCTTTTTCATCCCCCAGGAAAATTAGTCCACATTGAAAATTAGTACAAGCTCCGAGGGCCACGTACAAGTTAGAGGTGGGGGTGTTTAAGGGGTGTACTGAAGAATAGGAGGGCCTAGATCATGGATTTGTGCCATGGATCTATCCCCTATCCTTGTGTGCATGCTCTCATCTTTGCTTCCTTAACATGAGGTCAGTTTTCCAGTGGTTGGAGGAAGGAACTGGAGAGCGTTAATTCTCCTCAGATTCGATCTTGTCCCCTCAAGGGTGCTGACTGGGAGACGGAATGGGACTCCATATCCCCTCAAACAGTGCAGCTGTTCGATGGTTCAAACTGAAGATCTTCTTAATCTATTATTTTCCTGTCTGTATACGGATGTGTACCGACAGAAATTCTTGCCTTCTGTGCTTAAAAATAAAATTCATTGGTCGCCTCAACAGTTATTAATCTTTTTGACTTTGGCCAAAGATTTTGACTTTATCCATAATCTTGCCAGAATGGCATTAGCCTTGATTAAAAGGAATCAAAATCAAAATTCCCTGCAGGGCTAGGAGTGGACTTTGTTGCTGGAGATTCCCCACTATCTCTCTATTGTTTTATGTATATTATTTATTGATTTATTCACTGATTGATTCAATGGCTATTGATTTAACGATTTAATGGTTTGTGATTTTCTTTATAGTTTTTATTATGGATCTCTTGAGAGTTCGTAAGCGCCTTTTGTATGTTTTGTAATTTGACCAAGAAGTACTACCATAAGACAGGTCTTTTTACAGCTTTTGTCGACCTCCGCTCAGCCTTCGATTTGGTCTCCAGGGGTCACTTGTGGCAGAAACTGGCTATGACATCTATTGACCGAAGACTTCTTTTTTTTATACAGAGGCTATATACTAACACAACATTGTGTGTTAGATTAAACCAGGAGGGCTCTCTCTCAGGGCTGATACAAACAGAGAGAGGAGTAATACAGGGGTGTGTATTGGCCCCTATTTTATTTAATTTCTATCGAAATGATATGACTGAGACTGTCTCGTCCTCCTCAAACCATCCCCCCAGGTTGGGGAATACTGAAGTGACCCCTCTCTTATATGCAGATGATGCGATCTTAATGTCTAGCACCCAGGTGGGCCTGTGTAGACAATTGGCTGTTTTTGGCCAGTTTTGCTGACAGAATTTCTTGGAGATAAATTATGATAAGACCAAAATAATGGTCTTCTCACCCAAATGGAAAGCTTACAATGGTACTTAGACGATCATCAGCTTGATCAGGTTAAGCTGTACAAATATCTAGGGCTTATATTCCAAGCCAATGGGGCTTGGACAGCACATGCTAACATGGTGGTGAGGCAGGCCGGGCTTGTTGAGAGATCAATTTGCCGCCATTTTAGAGCTAGAGGGGGGCATTTGGTAACTCCTGCGATTCGGGTATATAAGACGAAACGTTTGTCCCAACTTCTCTTTGGAGCCAGGTTTTGGGCAGTCAGGAGATCTAAAAACTTGGAGCACTTGCTGACCAAATTTCTTAGGTCTATTTTGGCAATACCTAATAATGCTCCAAGTTGTGCCGTGAGGCTGGAATGTGGGATGTTAACTCTAGAGGCCCAGATCTGGATATTAGCCTTGGGATACTGGCTAAGACTGCATTTCAGCCTGGCTGCCCCACTCTCCATTTTGGTATTGTTGGAATGCTTTTGTAATCCTTGGGTGGGAATGGTGGTTGGGAAATTACATATGATTGGTCTCCCCCCTGCCATGGTGACTACTCTAGGATATGCTAATGCTAAAAGACTGGTCAAACAGCGGATTGCAGATATGACTCATCAAGAAGACATTGCTGCAGTAAGAGGAAAAAAGACACTGGGCTGTTTGTTGGGTTTATTCAATCATCCTCCTGGTGCTTCTGCTATGCCCTACTTAGAATATAATTTGGGATTGTCAGCCAAGTGTTTGACCATGGCCAGAATGAATATTTTCCCCTCTGCACTAACTGAGGGGCGCTTTCATGGCATCCCTCTTATTCACTGGCGTTGCAGTTGTCCGCTAGCTTCTGTGTACACCATTGAGAACATCTTGCTACGATGTGAGTGCTACTCTGAAGCCTGGGAGAAGTGGCTGGCCCCTCTATTAAAAGACTCCTTGGTTAGGTCTAGTTATCAGCCTGGTGAGATCTCTTCTATCTGGTTATGATGAAGTGAGTACCAAAAGGGTGACCAAATTCTTGCTTAGTGTCTTAAGCTCTAAACTTCAAAGAAATTAGGTAGTGTCATCACTGTTGTAATCATGGGCAAGGCATAATGGGGCTGTTAAAATGTATTTGCTCATCGTCTGTATTTATGGGTGTCCCTCTTGGATATTTACAATCGTTGATATCACTCTGGGTGGCCTAACTCATTTGTTAGTTTCTGCATTCTACAGGGATCAAGTTCTGCCACAACAAGCCCTGGGAAGGAACAGGCAATTTTAAATGTGTTAACTGTGATTATAGTATGGCTTAATTAAATGTTGTGCTTTCATTATTATTATTATTTGTATTTTGTACCGACTCTGTTATGGCTACGGCCAAACAATAATAAACAAGACCAAGGACATACAAAACATAAATAAATAATAATAAACAATTTATTTATTTATGTTTTGTATGTCCTTGGTCTTGACCTATGGTCACGACAATAAAATATTATTATTATTTATTATTATCACAACTGGATCCCAGGGCCACATAAAAACTTGCCATGGGTAACATTTGGCCCCTGCTGTACAGCATTAAACTATGAGAGAAGTATACTGCATGTTTTTAAGATATTTGTATTAATCTGGCAATGCAAAAAATGAGAGAAAAAACCCCCCCAGTGGTTTATGGCCAAAATCCATTTCCCCCAATAATTTACTTTGGGATTCAAGATGCATTTACAAGTGGTTTATATAACTGATTTTTCTCTTCAAATGTCACTTCTGAATTCAAACATCACACGTCTCTCTTCCCCCTTAACTATTCTCCTCTATAGCAGGAAAAACTATTCATTATATATTTCATTGTCCTTTATACCCCTCTCTAAAACCCTGTACACCTTCTAGACTCTGAACTACTCTCTTAAAACATCCCAATTATTTGTCTACTTTGTATTTGATTTCAGACAAAAAGCAGAGAACTATGTTAGGAAAATGCAGCACTTTTTAAACCTTAAGATTTTCTTCTCCACCAAGTAGTGTTCAAGCATTCCATTAGCACAAGCCTATTGCCATGTTCCTGCAAATATAAATGGTCTCTTTTAGTTGTCTACTTTGTAGCCTCATAACTGCACAAAATAGCCTTATGTGAGTCACTCCCAAAGAGAAATAGTGAGCATGAAAGCCATAAAATGAACTAATCCAGCACTTTCCCCCCCTGAGGTTACAATAAGCATGTTTCCCACAAAATTTTGGTCATATCTGATCTGAGTTATTAAAGTAACTCTGAAATATATTTTCTGGCAGTCCAAGGCTCTGTACAAACCAGTAGGCAATAATTCAGAAGTACGTCTCATTTTTTAGAAGAACACTTCAAAGCACCTGTACTCTGCACTGGGAAACTCAAATGAACTCAAACTAGGGCTTGTAATAATGCAGGCCTGACAACGTTATGGTAGCCTGGTAATTTAACAGTTTTGGAATAACAGGAGCCAGGAAAATGAAATTTTTGTAATTTACTGGAATTCTGCACATGTCCAATGTCCCCTCCCTAGTTTTCATCACAAATGTGTTCGTTATCAATAGTTTAAATCAAATCTTTATCAGAGAATCTGAACAAAAAAACCACCTTCATTCTACCTCAGAATGCAATCCGGACATGGCAGGGAAAGGGAAATTTCATTAGCTGTGAATTTCCATTCTTCTCTTGAAGCAGGGTAGACAGTCAGAACTGACGGGTTATGTCCCTACTCACTCAGTAGTAGGTAGGATCCATATGATAGACAGTCAATGCAGGTGGGAGGGGCATGCCCCCGCACCAGGTCCCCAGGACCTGACTGCCAAAGCGACTTAGAAAACTAGAAACAAGATGATTATAATTTGAGCAGTAAAAAACAAAAAAGGTTGAAAAAACAGGCAGAGACAGGAAAGGGGAGTGGGAAGTAGCCCCCAGACTCTACTGAAAACCCTTGTCTAATCCACAAAAGTGGAATTCGACATGGGTGAGACTGACTGTCCACCCTGCAGACTGACTGTCCACCCTGCTTCAAGAGAAGAATGGAAATTCACAGGTAAAGAAATTTCCCTTTCTCTCTCTTTCCACAGGGTGGACAGTCAGAATTGATGGGAAGTCGCCTAGCAGTGCCTTTTCAAGGGAGGCCAGTCCAAAAAATAAAGGGTCCAAGTCTTAGTCTGGACTAAGTCAGAACTTTCTGAAGCACCCAATGGCCAAAAGTCACTTCAGTGGATGCTAGTGTCTCCTTACTGTAGATACACATGAAGGAATGAGCAGAGGACCAGGTGGTTAATCTGCAGAATTCCTCCACTGACACCTATCCAGGAGCACCAAAATTATAGATGCCTCTAAGAGAATGAGAAGCAATTCCCATAGGAGGAGGAATCTGTGAGGCCTTGGAAGTCTTCAATATGCAGGCACTAGACCATCTAGCTAGGGTACTTCAGTTCTAAATCCACATGAAACCTTGAATTGACATTCTGTATGACTGTGGTCTCTAACCTCAGAACTACCTTGTCTTTGTGAAAAATGCACAGTTCAGAGTCAGAAGAAAGAGTCCCCAACTCTGAGACTCTGCAAGCCGAGGTCATGGACACCTGGAACATTATCTTAACTGTTTTAAATAACTGTGACATCTGCAGAAGCAGCTCAAAAGATGGGTGTATCAAAGCCTTGAGGACTACATTCTGCCTCCAAGTGGAAAACCTTGCGCTAGACAGTGGGCAGGTGAGCTGCGCTTCCTTGAGGAATCCCCTAACTTGAAGCGGAATCCCCTAACTGTGGAGGTTGCCCTCCACAGCAGATAATACTTGAAAGAGTATTATGCAACATAATACTCAAAGCCTTGAGACCCATTTTGAGACCCCGCTTCTTGGAGAAACTGCAGGATCTCCAATACCCCTGCATTAGCTGTCCTGCACCAGTATACAAACTTCACCCAAGTTGCACCATATACTTTGTTGGTTAAAGATCTGTGAGATCATAACAAGGTATCTAAGATTACCAAAGAAACTAAGGGCTGTCCAAAGAGTCCTTTCAACAGACAAGTGGCAAGCTGAAACATCTGTGGGTTTAGATGAAGAGATTCAGTAGGATGAAAGAGATGGAATAGGAGATTCAGACTCGCAGTGAGATATAGTAGGCTGCTCAGTGCCATATTGATGACATCAGAGAATCGGGGTCTCCTTGGCCAGGGTGATGCCACTAGGCTCACATAAGATCCTTTCCCTCTGGATGAGGGAAACGGGAGAGAATGCTTAAAGAAAGCCCCTGGGCCACCCCTGAGGCAAAGAATCCAGGCCCACTGCTCTGGGGTTACTCACCTGGAAGGGAACTTGGAGACACAGGAGACCCTGTGATCATACTCAAGGCAAAGAGGTCCAACACTGGTGGACCAAAATGACTCATAAAGATCTTGAGCGCTGCCTCCAATATGGACCATTCTTGCATCAGCTGAGCCAGTCTGCTTGGATATTCAGGGAACTTGCGATGTGCACCACCTTGATTGAGGCTAGATGTACTTCCCTCCAGTTGAGCAATCATGCTACCTGTGTGCACACGGATACATCCTCCTTTCAACTCAGCAGAGAAGTGAAGAAGAGCTAGGCGAATGGCTTTACAGTTCCAGGGAGTCAACATGGCAGGACACCACCTCGTGTCCATGAACCCTGGGCTGATTTGTGAGCGAAGTGGACTCTCCAGCCTCAGCTGCTGGCATTTGTGGTCAGAATCAGCCTCTATGGGTCTCGAAGAGGCATTCCCTGTGAAAGCCTGGTCAGAGCTGACCACCACAGGAGATGCTCCTTCACCTTTCGAGCAACTGTGATAGAGAGATGCCTGGAGGGTGCAATCTCTTGCTGGATAGGTCGAAGGACCTATTGCAGTAGACAGAGATGAAACCTGGCACAACCCACTGCGTCCAAGCAGCAGTTTAGGCTGCTGAACACCTGGGCCAGGAACATCAGATCAGACTGGGTCTCAGTTTGGACTTGATCGAGCCAGCTCACTAGTTTCATTAGTCTTTCCTCTGACAGGAAAACCTGATCTAAGATGATGTCCAGCATCACCCCCAGGTACAGGATGGACTGAAGGTCATACTCTGTTGATCAGGAAGTCGGGGTGTCATGCATCTCATACAATAAGCATATATTTTTGGCCATCTGTGTTTCAATGTATTGAAAATTAGAATTAGTCTTTGTATGGTGGTCTTTTTCTGAACTGTTTGTATAATGACCTCTCAGTGAACTTTTGACTATATACTAGGAGAGAAATTTAAATTGTTAGAATGTCCATCTGACTTGATTTAGAACTGTGATCTTATCAGTCTGTGCTTCAGTGATTAATGACTCCATGGCACAAGTATCTCCTTTCTTCCAAGGGGTACCTTCCCTTGAGGTAAAGTATTAGCTAGCAGCTGGATTTAACTAATTGGTCAGCAGAATGTTGAAGGAAACCTGACTGAAAACTCCAAAATCAGTCTATTCTGTACCTGACATCATCTGAATCAGCTTCTCAAGCTACCAATTCACTATAAGACTGAGAGAAGCTCTTTGATTCAACAGAAAGGATTCTAAATTGGCATAAGAGTCTTTTCTCACCTTGACGGCAGAACTGGGCACAGAACTGGGTAATATGAAAGTATATTCTTTTGATACCTTTGAGCCAATGAATTAAGCATATGTTAGCTTTTAAGACTGTTTCTTTAAACAGAAATGTTTATTTAGATCATGTACTTGTAAGTGACTTTGATTCTCTTTTGTAACATATTGGTACTTTCTATTCGAATTTAATTAAACTGTGCTTTATATTTATAACATTCTTTGTCTCATGGCCTCATTTATAAATAATATTGTCTTTACAATACTTTGCTGAGCTGGTTGGCTTTTAGCACAGTGTAAACTAAGTTTCCACAATCTGGAAGATAGCCTCGCTATATCTAGTTCAAGATTATGTCTGGCTGGACCACTATTGTTTGTTTGTTTGTTTGTTTATTTATTTACGGCATTAAGCCAAAAATTAAATAAAACACGTGTATATATATAGATACATATATACATAAACTCAGAATTACTCCACTAATACAATAACTTCATTTAAAAGATAGGGACACCTTAAGGGCTTAAGTCTTCCAAAAATTATTTTGAGAGAACTTTATCCCCAAATTTGGAGTATATCTATTTCACGAGCATCAGCTCATCAAAGGATACACATGAACATATTCACACAATCCCACTACCAATGCACAGTACCATTATCAATACATACTTTATCTCAGACAATATAAATTCCTTCATAAAGGATCATTAGACCCCTCCTCTTTGACCGAATAGTAACTCTATTTTTCCAAAATGACAACTCTCCTTCTCCTCCCTTGTGCTGACAGAGGAATCTAGCCAATTCTGTCAATGTCTGTATTGAAGTCTCATACTGTATACTGGCCGTTTTTTCTTGAGCTGTCCAACTCCACCTTTGCTTTTCCAGAGGGGTCAACCATTTTGCCCTCTCTTCCTCGTAGAACGGGCATTATCCTCGACTTTTCCCATTTTACAAGGACACCTCCTTTGGTCCAGCGGTATCCTAGCCCATCTGTCCTCCTGAACCATGGATTCTAGTTGTGAGAATCTCATCTTGGTAATGACCCGCCTCAAATGATATTGAGGTATTTCAAAATACACTAGGGGGGCATCTAACAGTAGCGTGTACTGGTTTATCAATACATGGGTCAAATTTTTGACCTTCGCCATATCTTCCTGTAAAGAGATGTCGCTGAGGCGATTCATTATCATTTCTCTGTCTGTCGGGGCTGGGATACAATCTGCCATTTCATAGAGTGAACCTAATCCTATTCTGTCTAGTTCAGCTTTAATTTTTGCTACCCATGTTTTCTTCCCTTCCAGACAGGTCAACGTTTCAAGATACAATATTTTGGGGGAGCGATTCGGAGAAAGAGACTAAATCTTTAGCCAGTAGGCTAAGCTGGACCACTAAGCGCATTTTCCATTTGAGGAAACTGAGGCACAACGTGACAGGGGGCCTCTAACCACTCCATGGTCAGGCAAAAATCCTGTTCCCCTGATGACCCGATGGGGATTGTATAAGAAGGTTGTTGAGGTTGGGGTACATGTGTACCCCGTTTTCAAATCACGCTGCCAGGACAATCAGGATCTTTGTGGACATCCTGGGTGACAACAAGTGACTGAATGGGAGAGCTGATAGTGGCTGCTGCCTAAAGCAAAATAGAGAAACTTGAGGTTGGGATGTACAGGTAAGCCTCCTGCAAGTCAATGGACAACATGAAGTCCCCTGGCTGGAGCACACAGATGCTGGATATGAGCATCCCCATGCAGAACTTCCTGAGCATCTCACTTTTCTTCGGGGATTTGAGGTCAGGGATCATCCTTATGTCCCTGTTCTTTTTGGTTACTGTGAAGAAAAATAGAGTAGACAATGCAGTACACCCCTGGGACACAGGCACTACCTCTGTGCCTCCTATGTCCACTAGGTGTTGAATGGCTCCCAACGTAAGTGGATGTTCCGCCAAATTCCTTGTTGTGGGAAACAACAGGAAACAATCCTTCAGGGGAAGGCGAACTCTATCAAGTACCCCTGACAAACTGACTCTCTCACCCAGTCATCAAATGAGGTTGTCACCCACTGGTCTGTAAAGTGTTGTAGCCTTCCCCGATCAGAGATTCCAAGGGGAGGGGGGCGTTGCCAGTGAGGCTGTTTTTCTCTGAAGCTGGACTGATTCTGTGGACCCTTTTATTTTTGTCACCTGTATCTGGCTGGGTGCTGCTTCCTACATGGCCAATGACTCTGACCTTTGTCCCAAAAACCAGGGATGAGGAGTGGCAGTGTTTTCTGCTTATCTAGCTCTGCAGTAAGAACATTGTCCGTTGGTTTCTTGAAAAGTTCACCACCTTGACAACGAGCTCCAGACAGGACAGACTCAGAAGGTAGGCCCATTTTCCATGGTCGAAGCCAGATGGAACGTCAAACCACTATGTCTGTCACTATAGCTCAAGCGTACAGCTGTACAGCATCTAAAGTGACATCAGATGCATAGGCTGCTGTGAAGGAGAGCTTCTTGAATTTGCCTTTCAACTCCTTAGCCTCTGCCTTTTTAAAGGGAAAGTCCCATAGAAAATTATTCTGCTGCAGCTTGAGGTTGAGGCTGTGGCCTAAAGAGCAAGGGAAGATGCTTCCAAGTTATTACTGAGGGTAATATCTACCTTCCTATGTAATGGACCCTTTGGATAGCCCTCCCCCTCAGCTAGCAGGCAGGCAGACTTAGATAGATTAGCTGCTGCTGCATCTACCTTGGGTAAACTAACCAGTTGCTCCTTGTACTTGGGAACAGATTAGAAATGACCCATGTACTTGTGGGACCCCTTGAATCTGGAAGGCTGCTCCCATTCTTTCTTAATGGCATCTAGATCAAACTGAGCCAGCGAGAGGTCAGGCAGCTTAGCCCCCTACTTAGGAAAAGCTTTTTTGTTCTTTTTTAGAGGTTCCTGTTTCTAGGGTGTAGGAGGAAGGGAAAGTTCTAAAATCAAGGCCACCTTCCCAAGCAGTTTCTCATAACGCTCTGCTTCAAACAATCTAACCCGAATTGGTTCCTCCTGCTTCTTGCTCTCAGCAGCGGAGTGCTCCCCACCCTTCTTCATTGGCCTGGAGGAATAGGGCATGTGAGAGGAGGGAGCTGGGGAAGATGAAGAGGGGAAACAAGCATTATTTTCCCCTGCTTCTGGGCCCCTTATGGCAGGCCTTACGCCTTTTCTCCTTCTTACCTCTGGGAGCCCTGCTCCACTTGGGAGCCCTTTGGGCACCCGCATTTCTCCCTTCTTGTCTCTTTGCGGAGGAGGGAAAATGAGGCAGGGAGGGAGAGAGGGAGGAAGAGCAGTCGTTCTAAGAGCCTGAGAGGTTCTGGGACAGAGGCGCCTTAGGCAGGAGTTTGTGACCCCTTAGGGGAGCAGCTGTGACCTCTAGTGGCACTAGTGTAACCCATACTATTATGGCTTGGCTGGACAGCAAGATTTGAAGAATTATAGTTATAAGCAAATTCTGTTGTTAATCAGTAGAGGGCAGTATTAGAGTAACCACCTCAATCCCCCCCC